>JBAMIH010000146.1:0-66448 GCA_038501795.1 Pseudopleuronectes americanus
AGGAAGCCCACTCCTGCGCTCAGGGAAGTGTTGTGACTTAAAATGGCCTCCCCTCCCCACTCCCTCCTCCAGTCAGACTCATTATTAAAATCACTATGCGTTTCTTGTAAAAACATGACATCAATTTTTTTAATTTTCATTGTTTCATAAATACAGGTTCTTTTCTTTTGCTCTCTTGCACCGTTCACGTTTAAAACCCCAACTTTAAAAACATCCATGTTGTTTAAAATGTTAGACATAAAAACAGAAAACAATAAATTAATTAACACAAACATTGCTGTCCTTTCCATCACTGCTCAGTTGTCTCTTTGCTCTGAGCACCAGTTTCTTTAATCTAAAAACTTCCTGGTCTGTGAGGCCAGACTCCTCCCTCTGGCTGACGTGGAGTCTGGCCGAGGAAATAAAAAGACCGAGATCTGGGAAGTGCTCCTCAAGTTTGAGCTGCTGATTTTTTGTATGATGTAAAAACGATTTGAATTTATCTACACTAAGGGTTTTCTTTTTTTGACTGCTGTTAAAAGGCGGAAAGTCGCTGCTGTCAGACACACACTCACTTTCACTCACATCACTCTCCACTTGCACTTTACTCGCTTTTGCATCATTTAAAACTGTCCTGGCTGACCTCCTACGTTTTATTGTTTTCTTTTCCTTCACTGCTTCTTCCTCCATCTCTTCCTCCTCCACCTGCTCACTCCACACCATCCTGCCCTCAGCTGCTTCTCCTCCTCTCCTTCCACTGTCCCCACCATCCTGCTCAACACTTTTCTCTTCACCTGTCACCTCCTCCACCTGTTTTCTACCTACACCACCCTCTTCCTCCCCTTTATCCCCCACCTCCTCTTCCTCTACCTCACCCACAACGTCCTCCACCACAACATCCTCCACCACAACATCATCCACCACCACATCCCCCCCAACACCCGGTGTATTAACAAAACTCACCCCTCGTGATGGATCGGTCACAGCCTCGGTTCTCCGCGGAGATGTCGGAGGAGAGAGCCGTGGCGCAGCGACCGGGGGCAGCGATGTGACGGCCAGCCCCTCCGCGACCACCCCCCCGGAGGGACCGGCCAGCCCCGCGGCGACCGGCTCCCCGGGGGGATCGGCAGGCACGGCGGGCGCAGCCCGCCGGGCAGCGGGTCCCCGTCGCTCCGGTACCGGAGGAGCAGCGGGGCCCCCCGCCACAGCGCTCGTAGCCGCGCCAGGACCGGGCGGAGCCGGGTCACTCCGCTTCGGACAGACTCTCACCGTGTGTCCCTCCTCTCCGCACCCGAAACACTTCATCACCGATGAAGTGGCGAAAATCTGATAGTCATAATCATCTACTTTAACATGAAAACGGAGGTTGAGCTCCTCGTTCCGGTTGTTAAGTATCATGTACAGCTGTCTGCGGTGGGACACGACGTGTTTCAGTAACGGAGACTTACATCCAGACAACAGCTTACGTATGGGGGACGCTACCTTCCCGTGTCTGGACAGCTCTCTACTGAGGAACTCATCGGTGATGAACGGAGGGACATTGGACAGGACCACCTTGGTAGCGGGTTGGGACAAAGGCAGTACCTGTACAAAACAACCGTTCACGGTGATGCCTGACTCGACCACGGAGTGCACCTTCTCCACGCGGTCCAGGAACACGACCACGGCGCTGTTCATCCGGGCCGCTGACACCACACAGCTGTGACCGACCCTCTCCCCCACAGCCAGCCCTATGCTCTCCACACTGCAGGGGAAACTTACACAAATCTTAACCCCGTGTTTGCGTGTCAGTGATTTAAAATTCCCTGAGGCCATGACGGCCATCGCTGCACCAGCAAGACGCTGGTGAGGGGAAAAACACCCAGAGAGAAACCCAAACCACCAGAAAATAAACTACTGTGACTCTAATGTGCTATGTGATTCAAAAAAATATAACATTAACTACAAACAAAATAAATAAAGAACGAAAATCGCACTCACGCACACACTCACTCACGCAACAAACTCCCAGCATGCACCGAGAGGAGAGAGAGAGAGAGAGAGAGAGAGGGAGAGAGAGAGGGAGAGAGGGAGAGAGAGAGGGAGGGAGAGACGTAAAGTAATGTAACAGTAACATGTGACAGGGAGGGAGAGCAGTCGGAGAATAGGTGAGGGCAACGAGAAGGTAAAGAGATCATCACAGAGAGAATCAGAGCCGAGGTGGATGTGACAGGATTCACAGAAAGAGAAGCAGGAACACGAGGAGATATTTTGAGATCTGTAGATAATATGTAGATTATCATCTATTAATAGATTATTTCCTCTCACATGTTGTAATAATGTGTCATTGTTGTGCACGGCCTCCTCAGAGATCACAGAGAACAACCATCATCACTCATGCAAGTCAACATGTTTTGGATTCAGATTAGAGACTCGTTCCCTCTTTCATCTTCACAACATCCTTCAGAGTCGCCACAACACCGTGTGAACCCGTGTGACACCATGTGACACCATGTGACACAGGCTTCTGGAAAACTTGTCTCTCGTTCTTTAAGTTGCTGAATCGACGGCATCTTCAAGCTCAATGTAAACAGGGACTTAATCTTATGAGTATAAAATATCATACAAATAAATGAAGAAACACAGAACAGTAATACAGACATACGGTCATCAGACATTATAAATGTACAGACTGTTGTTCCAGTGAGATCCTCGTGATGACATTGTGTGAGTCAGTTATCGACTTGGAGATTTAAACATCAACTTCCTCAACACAGCCAGGGAGGTGAGGTTATTACCAGCTTTACTAAATGTCTGTATTATAATATAATATAATATATAATATATATGATAAAACTATGTAATCTAACATCATGTGGGCTTTAGAATCCAGTTTACATCTCTAAAAAACCTTCTTCTTCCAACTTGTTAGTTGTGTGTCGGCTTGAATTTAATTCAGTTTGGACATTTTGTGCATTTTTTAATAAACAGTCAAACTGTAGCAGCAGTGACTTGGACTCTAAACAACAACAGGAACAACAACGTGTTGATAACGTGTCATAACGAGCATGTCAAGGGACCCTGGGGGCTCCAGGAGAGAAAGGACCCCAGGGGCCCCAAACTGAACCACATCACCATTATAGAGCTCACACCATTCATTATGTATCAGGAGGACGAGCCGCGCTGGAGAGCAAGGTGCCTGTTCAAGGGTGAAACGAGAGGAGAAACGAGAGAAAGAAACAAAGTCCAGAAAAAGACCCAGAATAAGTCTTTACTGAGCACTGGTGTCCTCTGAGTGGACTGACACACGGCTGCCGTAGAACCAGTGTCTCATCAGGGCGAGGCCAGAATCGATTTATAACAGAGGATGGAGAGAGAGAGAGGGAGAAAGAGAGAGGGAGAGTTAGAGGGAGAGAGGGAGAGGGAGGTGAAGAAAGTAGACGCTGCAGCGGTGGAGTGTGAAGAATCAACAAAATGGTGACGGTGGAGGATACGCTACTCGTCTCCACGCTTCCCTGTAAAGGCCTCTCTCATTCCATTTACTGGGTCACATTCACATCAAAGGGTCTCTGTGTGTGTGTGTGTGTGTGTCTGTGTGTGTGTAGGAAAGACACAGTCAGTTTTATCTTAAGCCGCTGCCGCTGCTGCTGGAACTGAACTGACTGGAAGATGTTTTTCAGTGTGAACAAGAGGACGAAGGTTAAACGATCATTTCACTGTACGACTCTGATAGAGTGAGAAATAGACAACACGTATTGTTTTGCTACACAGACAATATCAAAAACACAAAATTTCCACCAACTCTGCAGATGTTTTTATCCAGAATGTGACTCATACAATCAAGCTGCACCAGAGCACACTCATAGATATCAGTCCTCTTAATAACTCCCATGTTTAAATGATCCATGAATGATTATCTGGGAAAAAATATCAAAAGCTATGATACTGCAGAACCATGAGAAGCTCATAATAACACATACGCACTTAACACATCTTAATTGTGGAGGAGATAACACAATGTGTGCACTGCGTCCGCACTGTATATAAATAACCTTTAATTATTCAGGGTTGAGCACATATGCTCTTGTTCAGTCAAGCTTTGCCACACACACACACACACACACACACACACACACACACACACACACACACACTCCACTAGTGCAGCTCAGAGTCTTAAAGCTTCTCTGTTTGTCTTGTACTCATTTGCTTTGACATGTATATTCTGGAGCCTCCTAATTACAGCCTGGACAACAAATGTTTTCCAAAGGCAACAACTTTTTACACACAATCGAATCTGACTCCAAGAAGAACGCACACGTATCCAGAACCTGTGTGTTCACAGTTATTGGCGGCAGCCCCTGATAGACCCAGTGAAGACCCTGCATCCTGTGAATCAGCCGCACCCTGGAGGACTGGGTTCATACGTCCATCAGTCAGAAGAAGCTTCAGCGAGGTCAGGTGGTTTGTGACTGTGACATTAGAACCTCCCCTTCCTGTTTCCTGCGTGACCTTCGCTCCACATACAAAACAGTGTTGTTCGGTTCATCTGTGAATAATGTAGGAGGAGAACTGAAGGAGAACTCAAAGGCTGGATACTTTGTCAGCCTCAGTCTGCCGACCAATTACTGCTCGACGTGTCTCCATTAGTTTCCTGTCTGCTGGTAATAAGAACTCCGTTTTAATGGTTTTAATAATGTAGAATCATTTCTTTAATGCCCCTCTTTCACATTTCCAGCCTTTCCTGAAATAATTTGACACACAGCTTGTAATCTTTGGATTTTTAACTGTAATTGTCTTATCTCTTAATGATGGATCACTCAAACTGTCTGTGCAGCTTAAGGTTCATAAAGGAGAGAGCTGGCATCTGAGAACCGAGACGTTCTCCAGACATTCACAGGGCTCATGCAGGACATCGTTGAAGTCATGTGGCCGAGTCTCAGCTCTTCATCGTGAAGATAAGTCCTGAACTGTCACGTCTCCATTAGTTTGTTCTCTGTCTTGATTATTACACGGTTAAAAGCTGAGAAGAGAATCACATTCATGGTGTTTTATGAGATTGGTTTTCATTCTCTCTCTTCGTAACGACAAAATAAAAAGTTGAGAAAAGTTCTGGACGAGATTCACACAGAACATGTGACTGCTGTGTAAACACTGTGTGAGTGAGTGACACTGGAGTCAAAGGTCAGATCAAACCTATGAAGAGAGTTTCTCTTCTAATGAAAAAAGTCAAAGCTCTATTTCTGTTTCATAGTTTTTATTATTTTGATCTCAATATTAAAATCACATCACTCGGCTGCTGTTGAATAAACACTTTTACAGACAGAATCATTTTGGCTTCATCACATCAAACAGACAAATGTTCATATCTGTTGGATTATTTCATATGTGAACAGACTTTATGTGATTAAACATGAATCATGTCTCATGTGTGAGTTTTAATAAAGTTTGTTGAATTTGAACAATGATCAGCTGTTATTGATAAATGTGTTTTTATGTGGATCTTCATCAGTTTGCTCGACTTCATGGATCCACACAAAATCTAAATGATAGAAAACATTTTCCATGAAAGTAAAAAACAAACAAAAGATAAAGATCAGAAAATAATCAAATCTTTTTACACACGTGGAAAAGTCGACAGGAGAAATAAAAATGAGTGAGAAGCAAAAGGAGAAATAAACAAAGCTTTAGAATAACGAGTTTAACTTTTAAATTCAGCAGATTTCTCCTGAAGAAATAAACATGATGAATAAAATCTTTATCTCTAACGGCTCTGATCCAGAGTCACAGAGACTTTCACAGGTAACAGCTTCACTGGATGATGATGATCTATAGTGTTAAAGCATGGAAACATCTTCTGAGTGAAAGTGTGTGTGAAGGTGTGTATGTGTTTGTTAGTATCAGGATCAGAGAACGACAGTTCTCCTCTGTTCCAGTCCAGTTTCACTCTGATCCTCTGGATCTTCTGCACAGAGAGATCAGATGATCCTGATGGTGACTCTGCTGAGTATTTACCTTCATAGAACCATATTCCCCATAATCCAGACAGATCCTCTCCCTTCCTCTGGACAGACTCTGCTGACACACCCAGTTCCCAGTAAGTACTGTCTCCAACCAGGACGTCCCAGCTGTGAGTCCCTGAGTTAAAACCCTCAGATCCCAGGACTGAGAAGTAATGTTCAAACCTCTCTGGATTGTCAGGAAGCTTCTGTTTCTCTCCTCGTCTCAAACTGGTCAGATCTTCAGACAGGACGAGTTCTGGATGAGCAGAGTTTGGGTCCAGAACCACAGGACTGTAGGAGACCAAGTCCTTCATCTTGTTCCAGATGTTGAAGCTCAGGTTGCCCAGATGTTTGGCCTGGTCTATCAGAGCTCCTGAGGCCAGCTGTGGATCATCCAGCAGGGGGCGCTGCTGGACTCGTTCCACTGCAGCCTTGTAGTTGAGCAGGAACGAGACGTCTTCAGCTCTCAGCTCGTCCTCTGTGGTTCTGATTGTGTCTGAAAGAGACGTTATGTCTCTGCTCAGAGACTCAATCTTCTCCTTCATCATCCGACTCTTCTGCTCCTCTTCCTCCCTCAGTGCAGTCATCCTGGCCTCCTCTTCCTCCTCCAGAAACTGATGAAGCTTTTTAAACTGCTCCTTGATCTGCGTCTCTGTGAGTCCGGCCTGGACCTTAATGTGTCCTGCTGTTTGTTCAAACTTTACTTTAATACGTTTAAAACTCTGTAACTTCTTCTTCAAGGGCTCCAGAGTTTCCTGAAACTGCTTCTTGTGTTGTTGTGCAGCTTCATCGATGGGTCTGAATCTGTGGTCGGTGTGTTTCTCTGAATCTCTGCAGACGAGACACACTGGCTGCTGATGGTCCAGACAGAAGAGTCTGAGTTTCTCTGAGTGCAGACTGCAGAGAGCAGGTGAAGAGCTCTGATCTCTCTCCAGTAAGAAGGTCTCACACAGGTTCTTCAACGACAGGTTAACAGGTGGTTCTGACCTTGAAGATCTTCTCTTACAAAGTGGACACTCTTTTACTTCTTTGTCTTTCCACCAGCTCTTCACACAGTCTTTACAGAAGCTGTGGCTACATGACAGAATGACAGGATCTCTGAAGACATCATGGCAGACGGGACAGCAGAGATCCTCTTCTAATCTGGAAGCCATTGAGTCTCCAGGTGAAGCTGAAAACAGACAGTCAGTCAGTCACAGCTCCAGGAACTTCACTGAGGTTCACTTCCCCTCTGAGTCGAGGTGTTTGTTAAACTCACGGTCAGTGTGTGGAGCGTCGGCAGGTTGTAGTTTGACTCTTCTCTCCTGTAGCTGGACTCACTCAGGACGTTTGGTCTGGTTTGGTTCAGTTTGGTTTGGAAGGTGAATGTGATCGTCTGGTTTTCAGCCTGCGTCTCTTCAGGGAGGAACAGATGCTTCCTGGTTTCTCTGGTGTGTCAGGACACGATTGTAAAAAGTAATTCAAGCCTTGGATTTGATAACTGGTCAAAAGTCATTTGGCAGCAACAAGTTCACACAGACAAGAGACTTGGTTGTGAAACAGCTGCTTGAATATGATCGTTATCTGATCAGTGTTCAAAGTTCAGAGGTCGTTCTGCAAGATTAAAGATAAGTTTGTTAAATATTAACTTTGTCAAGAAGATGTTTTTGTCAGCTCTGTCTGTGCAGCAAAGATTCATAAAGGAGAGAGCAAACATGTGAGAACAATTATAAACATGTCATGTAATGAAGATATATGGAACGCTTCCTTTCTGCTGCTGCAGTGAAGTCAGAAGAGGTCCCCCCCCACCCCCCCCCCGAAGCAGGACGGAGGGAAGGTGCTGACGTGAGTCTTCACCGTCATGTGGAGGTCAACCTCCGACCCCCCGACCTCTTCTGGGTCCCTCACTGGATTTGACTGAGAGTATCAGGTGAAGCCGATCGATGTCTTTAATTCAGCCGGTGATTGATGGGAAATCAAGAAGTGTCTGTCAGCAGCCGAGCCGCCACACGGCTTCTGCCACCGGGCGTTACTGTGTGTGTCTGTGTGTGTGTGTGTGTGTGTGTGTGTGTGTACTTTAATATACAGGGTATGCTCATATTTATTTTTCTTGTGATGTGTGCAGACAGATGTTCCAGCATTATTTACATAATCGACAGTTCCACATCTGGATGGGACATGGACACTGCAGCCTCTCCCCTGAGGAGACTTTTAGTTTCTGAATTCATATCTGACTTCTTCATATTTCCAAACAGCCTCTGTAATGTCTTCACCACCTGAAGGACAAATATTACACTCGACCGTCCAACAGTGTTTTACTGTCTCGTCTAGGTTGTTTTTTCCGTCTTCCTGAAGGATTCGTCAACATCTACATTCTGACAAGTTCTGGATGAGCACGTTAGGAATATTGAGCTATAACCTGTATTCTACATTATTTGTACACTTTATTATTGCAAATTGGACATTTAAGAGCGCTGCACCCCCGACCAAAAAAAAATGGGGCTGCAACCAGTCCCACGGGAGTCACTGAATCGATGGTGGAAGAGGAGGTGCACAGGTACGAGGATAAGAGTGAAAGACAAGTTCTCGACCAGAAAGGTTTACTATGAAAGTGTTGGTGAAGCTCATTAGAACTCGGAGGCCGTCACAGATGTTTACTGGTGAACACTGAGTGGCTCCTTTATACTGTCGGTCACATCATCCCCATTATAAAGCTGCAGGTTCCAGATTCAACTGGAAAAGCTCCATTCTTTCTGACCCCACGACTTTCTGGTTGTTTCCTAAGTTTTATGTACGTGTCTTGAATTTCCTTTTGGTTTGTGAGTAACTCAGCATGTGTGTAACTTTGTGTCTTGAAGAGACAAAGCGTCTGTTTGTGTTCCAGCATATTTAATGAATTAATTTCTCATACATCACAATCTTTCCTTTACTCCCACAATGAAAGTCTGGGGAGAAACATTTGCTTTAAATGAAAATGGCCTGTGAGCTGCATGAGCTGAACATCTTCATCCTGAAGAGGAGAAGTTAGGTGTCCTCGCGACCTCTGACGTGGAGAGGGGGGGGGCACACCACCTCTAATTTCCCCTTGAGCTTTAAATGAAGTTGAATATTCATGGCAGTGATTTTCAGCAGAAGGACACTGAGGCACTCTGACTTGCAGATGAGCCCGTGACTAAGACGTGTGTGGGCTGCAGCAGAGAAGTTGCTCGTCGCACTTATCGGATGTTTAATCAGTGAGTGGGGGGTTGGCAGGGTGATCCTGCAGATGGTTTGTCAGGGGAAGTTACCGCAGAGAGTCACGAAGGAAAACACTTCAACTTCAAAACAATAACTCTGATTCTCTCTGTGATTCGGCTTCTTGGAGCCACAGAGACAAACCTCAGTTCACAAGGAGGCAGAGAGATCGTCACCCTGAGTCTGACGGCTGCAGGATGTTTCTCTAAAGAAGACATCGCTCTACTTCACCAAAACATCAAATAACTGACAAATCCAAACTTAAAAGGAGTTCATGACGATCCAACCTGTCCTCGCCAGAGACAACATCTGATCTGACTCACTGCAGACACACCGGTCCGAGGCCATAAACCTCCTGACAACATTCTAAATGGAGGCTGAAACTCATTTGTCTCCTTGTTGTGTGTCACTTCACCTCTGCTCGCCTCCCGGGAGCCAATCAGATCACTGCTTCTGTTTCTACCAACAACGCAGCTGGAGACACGTCCGACATAAACCACAACAACCGCTCAGCAGGTTGTATCAGGTGTAATGTTCTACCTGTGGAAATCATCTCATAGGAAACTTCACTTCTCCACAAAGGGTTAATTAAAAGTTGTTCAACAAATAAATGTAGAAAACAAATCTCCGTGTTTATCCTCCTTGTTTATCCTTAACAAACCTTGTGTGTGTGTGTGTGTGTGTGTGTGTGTGTGTGTGTGTTTGTGTACTATTTATTGTAGTTTTTCTATTAGAGCAGCATCTGACTAATCCCTTTCAGAGGGAGAAGAGAATAATCTGCCTTTGTCTCTTTTGTCACTGTGTGCATGTTTGTGTGTTTTTCTATGTGTATTGTTTGCCTTTGTGTATCCGTTTCTGTTTGCAGGGTGTGTGTGTGTTTGTGTGTTTGTGTGTAGCCGCTGTATCTGCATGATTGGATACTACAGAATGAAAGTGAGAAAATGTGTTTTTTCTCTTGATTCTACATTTAACATGTTTACTCATTTGTTATTCTGTCGGTGGTTCAATAGTGTTGTTATTGATTAAGACTTTTGTCTAATATGATTGAAGTTAATGAGTAAAAGTCTTTGAGAATTATTCACAACTCAGTGACATTAATCTGAGCTGCATTTGAGTCAATATGTTTGGTAACTGAAACACAAAAACATATTGTATGTGTGCTTAACATGTATGTACAGGAATGCGTGTGTGTGTGAGTGTGTGTGTGTGTGTGTGTGTGATATCCAGCAAAAATTTGTCTGTGAGTTTCGTTCATTACAATAGACAGAATGTCGAGTGCTTATTAATTACGAAGGACATATTTCATATTTCATTTTGGCTTTCACTGGCCTATTAAAGTCCTCGGCTATAATTAGCCCAAAAAGACTGCAGTCATCTAGAGTGTGTCTGTGTGTAAGAGTGTGTGTGTGTGTGTCTGTGTGTAAGAATGTGTGTGATCATTTCATCCTTCTATCAGTGGACATATTAATGGAGATGAGGATCCCTCCTGCCAAGAACAGAGTCATAATGGAACAGTAATGATAATAATCAGAGAGAGAAGAAGTGGTTGGAGAGAGAGAGAGAGAGAGAGAGAGATGAGAGAGAGAGAGAGAGAGAGAGAGAGAGAGAGGAGAGAGAGAGAGAGAGAGAGAGAGAGAGAGATGAGAGAGAGAGAGAGAGAGAGAGACCATCTAATCCACTAGTGATTAGGTAAAAAGACTTCTTGGAGCATCAATGTGCAGATTAAGACGACAGAGCGAAGTTTTAAAGAGACTCCTCTTGAACAGTGACGACTGAATCTGGACTGAAGGTGATGAAGGTGATGAAGGTGGACCTCCTCCTCCTCCTCCTCCTCCTCCTCCTCCTCCTCCTCCTCCTCCTCCTCCTCCTCCTCCTACTCCTTCTCCTCCTCTCCTCCTCCTCGTCCTCTCCTCCTCCTCCTCTCCTCCAGAATAAGAATCAAAGTTTATTGCTCAAGAGGTTTTACATACAATGCGTTTGTCAGGGTGCAAACACAAATGATAGCTTTGTGTGTTTTATATTTTATAATTAAATCATTCACCAGTGTTGAATCAGTCCGATGATCCAATCAGAGTGGGCAGGTAACCTCTGCCCCCCCCCCGAGACTCTAGATGATGAAGTGGAGCTCTGCTTCACTCAGCAAGGATCTTATACTTTAGTACTTATACCTTAAAGCAAGTACTTATTTCCACTAATGTAGAAAGGTTCATGAGTATTTATACTTTTTGAGTTCTTCCTCCACCACTGGAGAAATGATCCTAGAAAATATGATACTTCAAAGTGAGGAACTGATTTGAACTTTCTCATCTCTTCATCTCTGATCACAGGAACTCAAGCTTCTCCTCCTCCTCCTCCTCCTCCTCCTCCTCCTTCTCGACCACACAATGACAATGATCATCGGTTGTGTTACTGTGTTAATTGTCCATGTTTGTGTGTTGATGCGATCCAGTTGTGCGTTCAGAGTTTTAGTCTGTAGCGTCTGAGAGGGGAGGAGTAACCATGGGAACAAACTGAGAACCATGAGGGAGGAGAGAGAGGATGAAAGGTGATAGACGTGATGAAGAAGAAGGAAAGTGCCAGATGGGACAAACACAGAAAGTGAAAGGCTTTGTTAGGCTGAAGATGGAGAGAATAAAGAGAAGAGGAGAGGAGGGAGGGAGGGAGGGAGGGAGAAGGGAGGATAATCTCCCTCCCTGTCTTTGGTATGTCCCCTGCAGGAAAGACTGGAGCACGGCAGCCTCCAAACTTAGCCTTACACTGTATACACATACAACTCTTTAACACACACTTTGTCACAAGCTGTAAAACAGCACACACACACACACACACACACACACACACACACACTAACACAGACACACACCGTGTTTCAACCCAGCCGACTCAGCTCTGGTTCCACGACCCTGGTGTAATTGGAGCAGTGCAGCAGGAACATGAAGCTAGGTGTGATTAGCGGTGAGCTGGTCAGAGCCGTGGATCCAGCGAGCTGATAAGAAGGCCTCACTCTGTGACTCCCATGTACAAACTAATGGAGGGAGCCGCCGGGGGGGGCGTCAGGCGGTCGGGGGATCGGGGGCATTAAGCAGCAGGGTCCCTCTGATATCATGTGATATCGATTGTTCAGTCGTCCGTTCAATATGTTCTGAGATTCTCTGAGGCCTTGTGTTTGTCTGTTAGGGGGAAGGATCAATTTAATTGTGCAGATCCAAATAAACGGGCAGATCCAGGAATCTTGTGTCACTCACTCTGCAGCGTTTCCCACAGAATTCATTCAATCTATGAAAATACAAAATTCATTCCATCTATGAGAGCAAAGAGTGAAGGACAAGGTCTCCTATGGAGAAAGACCTGCTGTGATGTCACATGCAGGGACGACTCCAGAGCTGCACATTCAAACTACTACGACTATTATTATATGAATTGTTTCTGTCATGAATAACGATTAAAGTAAAAGTTATTCATGACAGAAACAATTCAACTTAAAATCATTATTTTAAGTTCCTGTTCTGTTGAATTGTCAGAGCTTTTTAAGATTATTCTATTCATAAAAATAGAATAAAGAAATATTTGATAACAGAAATTCAAACCGGTTTCATCCTGATTCACAAACACAAAGTCTCTGAAGAACGGAAACAGACGATTGATCCCGGTTCTCACAAGTTTCACTAATTACTCACTAATCATCACACTTCTCAATCTCAGGAACAATTATTATCACTCTTATTGTTTTCATTATAACAACTAGTCTGTCAGAGCTGAAACACCATGGTTACACAACTCTCTCTCTCTCTCTCTCTCTCTCTCTCTCCCTCTCTCTCTCTCTCTCTCTCTCTATCTCTCTCTCAAAGTGCTGTTCTAAGTTCTATCAACCTTCTATGTCAAGAGCCCTGAGATCATGTATATTATGATTTTTACTTTACAAATTAAATGTAACTTTTATTCTTGGGTCCCCATGAGAAACATCGGAGGTATTTCTGGAGCTGTGGTATTTCTGTGTGACTTGGTGCAGCCTGATGAACGTTGAGGACGGTTCCTCAGCCTGACGCTGCCTCTCTGGATTGGAACCAGCAGCTCTTCATCCGTACGTCATCACAGTCGAGTTCGTTCCTGATGATTGATCCAGACATGGCAGCTCATTCACATGGTTATTGGAGTGTTGCTGGGGCTGAGTTGGATGTCAGGCTGAGCATTTGGCAAAAAATGGGCTGGTTTTTGTCTATAAATTATGTTGTTTATGGGTCATAATGACTTTATGGATGCCTTGTGGGTCATGCTTCATGTTGACGCCAGACCAGCACAGCCCAGTGCTGTTCACTGGGGCCTTGTAGAACAGGCGGGTGAAATAAAAGTGAATTGAATGAGTATTTATTATAATCAATGGGAAAGGGTGTGATTTGTTCTATCAGACTCCGATGATCCCTTTCTCTTTTGTTTTTACGTTTAGAACTTTAGAGAAAATGCAGCCAATAGAAGATCATTGTCTCTTAGAGAATCTCACACCTCTGCCCCCCCGACCGTCCCTTCAAGTCAATCAAGCTGCACCACGTCACACACATTCATATCAGCTCTATGGCACAGATTTATTTCATCCAGATCCATAAATTATTCTCAAGGAAAATAGTGAAAATGTTAAAGAATATGAAAGATTCCTCCAGGACCCGTCAGCATCT
This sequence comes from Pseudopleuronectes americanus, assembly GCA_038501795.1. Classification (NCBI taxonomy): domain Eukaryota; kingdom Metazoa; phylum Chordata; class Actinopteri; order Pleuronectiformes; family Pleuronectidae; genus Pseudopleuronectes; species Pseudopleuronectes americanus. Next base: position 13,844 of record JBAMIH010000146.1, read on the forward strand.
GTCCACCAAGCTTCATTTGTGTAACCCTGTGTAAATACAACAAACACAGACGGGGGTGAAAACATAACCTCCTGGGTGGAGCTGGGGTTGATACTCACACTGAGTCATATCACAGTATATGGGGCAGTGGATAATTAGGGACAGAGGTGTGTGAGTGGGTGAAGTGTGTGTGAGACAATAATAATAATAAAATTAAATCAAATTGGTCATATGACAAGTAGAAATGTTGAAAGCTGGTTGTAGGATCCACGACGTCAGTGTTTCTAACACTAGCTCTGCAGAGGAGGTTGTGTCTCCACCCTGTCCACTGGTCTGGGGCCTGCATGGTCGGGGGTTTACTGGTAAAAGCTTCTGGACAGATTAACATGGAACTGGTGGAAGGATGTCAAACGGGTCAGAGAAAGATCCTGTTGAGTTTCGATTGCAGATCCATATTGAGAGGGAGGATTTTTCTAGATGTTCCATTCAGATTATTCAAAAACACATCAAATCAATGCTAATCTGGACATGTCACTGTTGACGTGACACCAGTCTTCAGAGACTGATATCTTTATCTTTCCTAACTGAAGGTCACTTTACCTTTCACCTGTTTACTATGTGTTCTGCTCTATCCATCCATCAGTGTGTCTATATCTCCATCCCAGCACTGACACATCCATCCATCTCTCTGACTCTCTGATCGACAGACCACATCCTACAGACGTTAGCATCCTCTCTCTAAGCATCGACCCTCCCCGCTGGGGGGTGGGGGTGGGGGGAGCTAGCTGCGTAAAAAGGGTAGAAACAAAAACTATAAGATGGAGGTCAGTCAGATATCTTATTGGAGTGAAACTCTGGGCATTCGTCTTCTGCTCCAGCAGCCTTTACTCCCCCCAGTCGGCTTGAAAGCCGACTGCTGGGATTTACTCCCATTCAGTGGAAAGCTCAGTGTTCCAGTTCATCCCACAGGTGATGGATGAGCTGGAGGTCAGAGCTCAGAGCAGGTGACTCAACTTCTCACTTCTGAGACAAGGTGAGAAGAAAACCACCAGAACAAAAGAGCACAATGTGTCTGTGAACATCTGCACCATCATCACCGGCCTTCTCCGTCATCTCCTTCTCCATCATCTCCTTCTCCGTCATGCAGTGGTTTTAATATGCAAGTGGATTTTCAGGTAATTAATGGTGAATTTTAGCTGCTATTACAATAGTTTGAGCTACGACTGGATTCCCTGAGGGGACGAACAAAGTGAGCTTCATCTAAAGCCAGTCGACAGTGAAGAAACATGGACGACGTGTCTCCACTTCCACCAATCACGAGTCAGTCTCAGCTGCCAATCAGGATGTTTTACCAACGTTTAATATCATCAAATGACTAATTAAAACCAAACTGATGAGACAAAACAAACATCAGTGTGATTAGAACTTCCTGACACGACAGGAACCATCTTTGAAAAACATTTATCTGACGTCTTGATGAGTCCTGACCCGTCCACTGGACCTTTAGAGGCACGGCCATGTCTTCATCTGGGTTTACAGTCTGTACATGGAGCCTCTAGAAGGACACAAAGCTAACGACTGAACTCAAACCTTTAAGTAGCTCTGCCGACGCACAAACAAACGAGGACGTGAACACAACCTCCTTAGAGAAAGTCATCAACGTGATTCAATGACCTTTTTGTTTTTAACACTGCTGCTTTATTGAATTCTGGCTGTGCCATCACTTAGAAAAGGTCAAACCAGTACAAACAGTTTGTGATGCACCACTGAGCCTGTTCCCTGCTCCTCCTCAGCGGCTGCAGGAGGTTTAACTGAACACTGGCAGCCACATGTTCCAGAGGACGACTGGGCCGCAGCCAGATGTTAGCTCAGACTCCGGAGACTCAGTGGGGGGGGGGAGCTCTTATCTGCTAAACAGCGATTGAACATGAGACGGTTTTATTAGCCCCCCCGTGCCTCTGAGTCCACACACTAACAGATGGGAGTATGGACTGAGGCTAATGTGGAAACACATTAGGTGTAGTTCAGCTCTGATAGCTGTTTAAAAAGAGATGAGCATGACTGATAACCGAGGGAGGAGAGAGAGGGAGATTGATCTGCTGACTCAGCTCAGTCTCTGCACACAACGAGGAAGACGAGGGTTTGATGAGGCTGCGATGACCTGGAGCCGCCCAGCCACACATCAATTACACAACACACATCAATATAAGAGTGAGATATGTTTCCTTCATGCTCGGAGATGCAAAGAGAGGATGCAGGTTTCTGACAGAGGTCAGAGGTCAAACTGGAGGATAATCGACACCTAAAGAAAAGAGGTTTCATGAACTGCTTAAAAATGATTGTTAAAGATATTCAAAGCTGGTTGCTCCAGCATTTCATCCTTATGACAGGACATGGGAAATGGGAAGAGAAAACATCTGAAGGATCATCGCTGCTGATGTTTGAACTACGAGCGGATCTGTGGTGACCTCTGAGTGACCTCTGAGTGACCTCTGGTGGGTCGATGGAGACGTTCTGGGTTCGTTTCACTAAGTGATGAGTAGAACATTTATGACTCTTCACTTCTCCAGTGGGGCGGCTCAACCTCTCATAAAGAAACCGGACTGGTCCTGGCGGAGCGGACGCTTCTTAACGTTGAGCTGCTTCAGTGTTTTCTAATTCCACCACTTCTCTGAGTAAATCAGTGAAGCACTTTGCCCCCGGCTTCATGGAATAATTACTCTGTAATGAGGGGGCTCGGGCTCGGGGGGGCATTACCAGATAAATCAAACGACGCTCAGGATCTTCAGATGTGTCCCGGGGGTTTCTGCTGCGCTTAAGAGACCATCACACTGCAAGAAGACACACGAGTGCTTCTTATAAATCAGGTTTAATAATGTGATAAATCCAGTTTGAGCCAGGTCAGTGAGGCTTCGTCATAAAACTACTTGTTCTCAATTAGGTTGATAATGTTTTTCTTCTATCAAGAAATGGTAGAAAAATGAATATCAATACAACGAGACACCGTTTCTCTCTGGCTGAGATCATGTTTACGGAGATCATGTCTCTATGAAGTGAGCACCAGATAGAAACGTGTGAGCTGTGGTTTCAGGCAGCGGGGTATGAGATTTCAGGCTCCTGTGGAGCAAACAATGAGAAACACAAACACTTCTGCTCAGAAGAATTCAGCGGACGCCTCGAGCAGAGACGGGACCATTTACTGGAGATAAAAAATATAAAAATACAAACCATGCGACACTTTTAGAACGACTGTAACATCACTGTTAACTCAACACAAAGGTCAAAGTCAGTCGCCGGCTGTTTTACACATTTTCAAAGTGATTCTTCCAGAGTCGATCCAGCAAAGTGTTTGTCCAAACCAAACCCAGCAGCTCCTCTCTTCACTGCTGACAGGAACCTGGAGGCCTTTAGGAGAAGGACCGACCAGGCTCCTGAAAAGAGGAAGACGAGTGGTGTTGTGAGGAAGAGGCTGAAGGAGCTCAGGCATCAGCACCTGGTTCAAATCCCCTTCGACAACACGTCACCTGCAGTGAATCACAAGGTTGGTGAGCGGCGATCCAACGCACACATTCACACACTCACACACACACACACACACACACACACACACACACCATCCTCACTTCCTCTCCCCACACCACAGTTCTATTAATGGCCTCGGGGAGGTCTGAAGCCGACATGGTGCCACATCTCATGTTCCAGGACGTGCACACACATGACGTGGACGACGAGGGAGAGAGAGAGAACGGGTCTGGAAGCATGTGAGGAAGTTGTCGCCTCTCATCTCCTGTCGTGTGTGACTCGGCCTCTCGCTCCGAGTGGAGGAGACGCTCTTATTACTGCGTTCACTTCCTCTCACTTCACCGACATCTCCACAGTCCGAGGGGGAGACGCATCCGGACGGAGCGAGGGAGGCAGAGGAGGAGGTGAAGAGGAGATGAAGAGTGTCAGTGTGGGTGTGTGCTGAGCATCAGTACATACTCAGGATTTAAACATAAACATATCTGTTCATGTAGGTGTGTTGTTTTCCTCCTGTGAGAGTTGTAAATGTGGGAGTGTGTGCACGTCTCTCCTGTCGGTGTCAGCCCGGGGTTATCTGCTCATCGGATCCTCTACGGTTCTACTGTCGCTAGAAAATTAAATTATATTAATTTTCTTTTCTACAAAATCTATAAAATATGATAAAGTGTTGAATAATGGCTCCGAAACTACGATGGATGTAAATGATATGAATCTTCAGATCATTTCCTGAACTAATCAGTTATTCCTCTGCTTTCAGAAATGTCAGAGAAAGAGTTGAAGTGTCTGATGTTGAATATCTTAAAAACATAAAAAGATATGAAACAGAAAAGCTAGAGCTTCTGTTGTTAATGTTTTGATGTTTTACGAAATCAATGATGACGAATTAATTATTAAAATTGTTTGACTTTGTATTAAAATATTCCCGGACTCCTTTCTAGGATTTACCAATAAAAAGCATTTGTCAGAAATTCAATTTACCATCAATTCAATTCCGAGCTTCTGAATAACATCCGTGAAAGAAATAACAATAATTCTTCATATAACCATAAATAATTAAAGGGAGAAGAGTTCCTAGTTTCCCACCGAAGGAAATCCAGATCCACTTATTGACCGGTTTGAATAGAATATGAATCAAACCCTGGTGGACTCGTTAATCTAATAAGATTAACGAAGCGTTTCTAATCCACCAACAACTGTGAAACCTCCCAGAGCTTCAGCCTCCAGAGCTTCTCACTGCTCGTCATCACACGAGGGGATGAAGAAGATGTTCCTACCTGAAACTCAGATACAACATTAGCATTGTAATGGCACAGCTCAGGTGCACGAGTGTCACAGTGATTCCTGACATCGTCTTCTCTTGCTCTCATTACGGCTCTGCGCTGCAGGGACACTATCACTGGGAGGAAACAGAAGCTGTTTTTTCAGAAGTTTTTTGTTTTGTTTTCCGGCAACGAGACTGAGATGAAGTCGCTCAGCTGCCGTCAGAGGTCGCACACAGCCCAGTGGAGCGTGCACGTCAAGGTCAAGGGTTCAAATCCCTCCACCCGCCGGAGAACCAGAGGGAAACTGAGGCGGAACGGACGCAGAGCTGCATTTCAGCTCCTTTCAATATGTCTCATCATCAGAGGAATCTCTGATAAACAGCCTGATAACACATCCACCAAACAGTCCGGCTCCAGCAGCTCTACACAGATCAGAATACAGCAATAAAGGAAACTTTTACATGTGGAATCATTTGTGTTTTCTCAATAATTGTATTATATTCTGTAACTCGCACGTATAAAAGCATTTTGTCCTGTAACGTTCTAGTTCCTGTGAAATTCAAAAAGCTGAAACCTAACACGCTCTTTGTCGTGATTCAGAAATTCAACCTTCTGACTTTGGTTTTTTCTTTAACATGTTCAATTTGAATTTGCTCGTTGCAAAGAGTCTTCAGGCAGTTCCCTGGTGTTGATGATCGTATCTGTGTGAGAATAAATCAAAAGCCGTTTTACTGACTGGCCACTTCTGGATAAACATCGTGCAGCGGATTCAGGAGTGTTGTGATTTATAAGGACGATTTGAGCCCGGAGGATTTTGATGGACTTGGAAAAGGTCACATCTCTGAGTCAAGTGGTTTCCTGGAGAGAATAATGTTTTCATGATTCACTGAACGAGCTCAGAAAGACGAGCGACACGTTTGTTTACAGATACTTTAGACGTGATTTCTTGACAGTTTCACTCGATTGAAGAATCAAACTCAACTTCTCACATGTTTGAGACTAATAAGAATCATTTTTCTGATGTTGCAGTTTCCCTGAATTGTCTAATTAGAAGTTTCTTCTCCTGATGAAGCTGCTGTAGATGTGGGATCTACTCAGGGAGTGATTAGTTCGAGGTGAGCGCTCCAGTAGCTGCAGCCCCAGATGACTTGTAAACACAACGTGAAATTAACAGCAGCTCTGCCTCGATGGGGATAACCTCTTGTTTTGAATCAATCCCAGGAGACGATCCACCAAAAGGTCCTGGAAGACACTTTATCACACCTCCAGAGGACAGAGCTCAGATTCCCTTCTGCTAACTCGGAGGTGAAAGTCAGGTTAACAGCTCTCGGGTGGAGTCTCAGTCTCAGTGGAGTCTCAGTCTGTCCCCGGGACAAAGTCTAATCAGCTGCTTTCAGATGGGAACTCCAGACATTGAAATTTGCTGCCGGCCCCCCCGATAAAACTGTAGATGACATTTCTAATTCAAGGCCGACGTTAAACCTAGGGAATATAAATATATCAGGATGAAAGAGAGAAGACGCAGATGAAGAAGACAACTTGGAAGGAAGACGAGAGATTTTAACGATCCTCACAGACGCTTGTTACAGACCCTCTCGAGCTAACTGACACCGACCTTTGACCTCGGTTCCTCCTGCTCCGACAACACAACACGATTCAAGAGCTGAGATTAAACATGTGTGGACAACGAGTGAGGTTATGTCCCTGTAATCTGTCCCATTACAAGCTGCACCACAAAGACACAGGTAGGACATTCTTTTGTGTCTCATCCGGTCGGCAGCCCGACTGAGGAGAGTGCCTGGTGTCAGTCAGCCCCCCCCCCTTCACGATGAGTTGTGAGGTTGTTCTAATGGGGTGGGCCGGCTCTGCCCTCGTTCCACACTCTGAGAATTATGTCTCGACAGCACCGACGGATTCTATCGGTCCAAACAGCCCGGGCTATTTCTGCCCACGCTGTCCTGCACGGAGCAGAGGGAATTATTACTGAGACTTCATCAGGATCAACAAACACACACACACACACACACACATATTAGACTTACACAAACACTCAACGTCATCACTACACACTATTATGAACACAAATGGACTCTGGGTAATGTCCGGCACAAACTCGCTTTACGTCAAAACTTCCACAAGAGGAACCCATTCATGGACCACTGACAGGTGTGTGTCTGTGTGTGTGTAGTGTGTGTGTGTGTGTATGTGTGTGTGTGTGTGTGTGTGTGTGTTTCAGCTGATGACATCTAAAGCAATGATGGGATCTTTAACCTCTCCTATAATGACAAATCATGATGGCAGAGAGGCAGCGATGAGAGGAGGATGGGGGAGCAATGATACTTCTGACAGGCGCTGGGGAGAGGTCAGGTGACGAGTGGGAGGAGACGGAGAGATGAGGAGATATGGGGCCAGGAGGAGGTGACGGGGGGGGGTCAGGGCGAGACAAGGAGGAGGAGGCGGAGGAGAGGGGAGGAGAGGGGAGGAGAGGGTAAAGGGGTAAGAGAGAGGCGGAGGACACGGCCGGGGAGCGTGAAGGACAGAGGGAGGAATGACGTCCGGGACCAATGAGGGAAGAGGGGGAGGAGAGCCGGGGAGAGGGAGGAAGAGGGGAAAAGTCAAATGCACAGAGGGACGCAGGTGAAGGACTGACAGATGGATGGAGGAAGGTTAGAGGGCCGGGGGGGGGGCGGGGGCGGTGGCAGAGACGGAGGTGGTGAGGCAGAGGTGGAGGACAACATGAAGAGGGGACAGGGACAGCGATGAAGGGAAGAGGATAATCTGGAGAGGTTATAAAGGGACGGATCGAGCTAAAGGGATGAAAGACATGATCCAGAGTTCCTTCTTTAGAATCTCTCCGGGTAGAAAAGAAGATTGGCTGAAGATATAAAATTGAAAGGAAGAGAAGGAAGAAGGAAGAAGTATGGGAGGACAAATAAAGGAATAGAGGTTGAGAGAAGGAATTGAGGACAGGGCGCAGGGATAAACAAGCCAGTGAGTCATTAAAGTTGGATCAGAAACTAAGCTGGGAAGGCGATTGGTCTGGTTTGGTCTGGCCCGGCTCGGCCTGGCCCGGCCCAGTGACCCCTGACCCTCGTTAACCCCGTGGCTCCCGGGGCCTTTCGGGGACAACCGGCTGGACGAGCAGATGCTGGAGGATTAGCTGCTGCTTGTTCAGTCTTACTTTAAATACAAGGGAGGCGTCCGGCCGGCTCACTGGGACGTGCACCGTCTGACCAGTGGGTCTGACTCTTCAATTCAGGTCATCAAACACAGAACTAAGGTTTAAACTGCGACTCTGACGGGTTGTAGTAACGAGTATATCAATCACAAACTGCTCAGTGAGGCCGGACGCAGGGGAACACGTGGACCCAGAGCTCTGTGGAGCCATTACACTAATCCCCACTTTAACCCAATTTCAGAGCTTAAAGCTGAAGAGAATGAACCAGAATGTCCATTTTAATTGTCCCCTGCACCGAAAATAAAGACTTTTATATTTATTTATTTCATATCACAGTCATTTTGAAGAGCTTTAGTGTTTTTTTGTCTGATGCTACTTTCTCCCAAAACACTGCAGGGGCAGTCGAGGGCTTGTATTTGCTCAAGGACACTTGAGGTTGTTGGTGGATTTGAATCTTGATTTCTTCTGAAACTGTTCAAACCTCAAAAAACTTCAAATCACAACTGTAGAGAAGACGACAAATAAACGACAAATACAACTCAAATATCAAATTATATTGATTTACTAAATAATGTCCGGCACAAACTCGCTTTACGTCAAAACTTCAACAAGAGGAACCCAACGTACAGGTGTGTGTGTGTGTGTGTGTGTGTGTGTGTGTCTGTGTGTCTGTGTGTGTGTGTGGGATCTTTAACCCCTCCTATAATGGGGATCATGATGGCAGTGAGGCAGAGATGAGAGGAGGATGGCAGAGCAATGATACTTATTATCAAATTATATTGATTTACTAACTAAGTGACACATTTTGTCAGACCAATAGATTTTTGTGATGCATGATGAAACAGTGATATTAACCTCACTAAGGTCATGTGATCTGATCGAGGGGGGGTCTTAAATGGATGATCGATGTTCAGGTTTAACTTTGATGTATTTTCTATGTTCACCACCGGCTGCTGCTGCAACACGGCAGATTTCCACAGTAATAAAGAACCAATAGAGGATTTTCTTATCTTGAAAAATTACATTTCAACGAACTGTCCCACTTTACCTCTTCAGTCTGGATCAGACAGTTTGATCGTAATCATCCTCTTCAGTCTGTCGAGTCTCACATGAAGCAGAAACACCGATAGAGACTCATCTGAGGCTGTTTGCTGTTCGCCGGTGTCGTAATGTGGGAAATTACCTGCAGAACGTTTTGTGGCTGGTTGATCGTCGTGTTCTCACAGACACTTTCACAGGAAACCAACCATTTTATTTACAAACACATCGAATTAAGATTTGATGAAAACAAACCTCATTTATTGATCCCTGAGGGAAGAGTGAGTATTTATATCAGAGGAAAGAGGCCTTTGGATTGGTTGAAGAACAGCTGGAAATTATATGAGTTACAGACGCATCCACAGAAATATAACCACTTTGAGAACATGAGGTATATTTAGTCCCTGAAGGAAACTGATGGGAAATGAAGCTACTGAAGCTGAATTGTCCTTTTTGGGCCAAATTTATTTTGGCATTTGCCAAAAAAACATTGAACCATCCCGGAGAATCTGTGTGAGGTCTGGTGGAAAGACGGGAGGAGGAGGAGGAGGAGGAGGAGGAGGAGGAGGAGGAGGAGGAGGAGGAGGAGGAGGAGGAGTTGGAGGAGCTGAGGAGCTGAGGAGGAGGAGGAGGAGGAGGAGGAGGAGCTGAGGAGGAGGAGGAGGAGCAGGAGGAGGAGGAGCTGAGGCAGAGAGCAAATCCACGATCAATATTCTGCTTCTAATCCACAGCTCTGGTTTCTAATGGACGGGTTGAAACCGCTCGCTCGTCCAAAAGCTGGTGTTGAGAGGATAATGAACGAACGCACATCGATACAAGGGAAGAAGATTTTGTTCCTTCTGTTTCCAGGAGCAGGTCAAAGGTCAAGAACCGAACTAATATAAACAAAAGAAGACGATTAGTTTAGAAATGTGAAAAAGACTGAAGGAGCCAAGAAACCAACGACTCCCCGAGATCCAGTCCACGACTTTGTCTACATGTTTCATCAGATAGTGACATCACTGAACTGAACGCTGGATATTACCCATGATCCTCTGCTTCATGAAGCTGAAGAGCTGCAGCTGGAACAAATCCACCAAAGTTCAGAAGTCTTCATGTTTTAACAGTTTCCTGCTGAGAGTTGGAGATAAACTCTGGTTGTTAATAACTTATGTTACTTACGTCCACACACTAATAACTTATAACTTATGTGTTTTTAACTGATCTCAGTTCAGCTTCACTCTTCAGCTGCAGAGAAGGAGGAAACGTTCTCCCTGTTCACACTCACACATCAGACTCACTTTCATCAAGCTGCTGTTAAAAGGTAGAACAGTTGCTTAGTGTTGATTGAAACTTGAAATGTTAGATTGTTGTGGAGAAGCTGTCGAGAGGAAGGACTGATGCTGACTGATATCTGTGAGTCAATAAACTTCACTCAAATATCTCGACTTCACTGACGTCTTAGATTTGATTTTGTTGTTGTGAACATTACATTTACTGCTCTGAAACGGTTTCAGGTTGAAACCGAAAAATATCCCATTTTAAAAATAGAATAAGATTAAATAGAACTTCCAGCGTGTGGCTGTTTGAGCAGCTGGTGAACGAGCCTGGTGAGCGTAAGGAGAAGGAAAGTCTCACGTACTTCAGCTCCTACTGGTTCAAATGTAAACGATCAGTTCATAACAGATATGTTATTATTACTGGATACAGAGGTCTGATCATCAGGAGGCCTCTCAGCTCGGGACACACTGAGCGCTGCCGACAGGATTCAGCTCTGTGTCAAGTGAAGTGTGCATTTAAACACACACACATATATAAATACACACACAGGCTTTCTGACTGACGAGTTAAACTATGAAAGTGGATTGTAGAATATTCCGTGATGTGTATGATTAAAGACGTACCTCATGATTGGAGACCATTACCGTGCTCTCCCTGGTCCTCAGCAGGACGTCCACACACAGATCTTCATTCAGAGACACAGAGACGTGGACTTCCACCTTCCAGCTGACAGAGACGTGTCATTTGGTCAACTGTGTGTGACTGAATGAACCTTAAAGACAAGTTTAAATACTTCAGACTCTCTCCTTTGAAACGGCGTAATGACACATAATATAGGAGGGTTTTCATATAGCGTTTAATGGACGCTTTCATCTGGAACACCTTGCAGTTCCTTGAGTGCAGACATTTTATGACGGCCCCCGGGGGGGAATGGAGCGGTGGTGTAATCGGCTGCCGACCGAGCTGCAGAACAAAGGCTTCAATTTCTCCCGTACAATAAATATTCATCACTTTCCAATGTTGCCGAATGTCGGCTTTTCAAGGAATAAGAAAAACATCCGTGAAACAACCTTCAAGTCAACGCGTCGGTTACATAAGAAGAGATAATTCAAAGTTTGTCTCAGGTTTCTTTGAGATATTTATCAGGTTAAGACGTTAATAAAACAAAAATACTCACTCACAACTTATTCAGGCTTTAAACGGTTTGAAAGTCTGAATTTGTTTGATCTATTTTAAATTGTCTTTGGAAATGTTAAAGATTAAAATACGGATTTTAAAAAAACATCACCAAAAACAGAAGCTGACAATGAGAAGAAAATATGAATTAAATATCTTCCATAACAAACCACTTGATGGAAAATGAAATAGATTTAATAAAAGATATGATCATTCGTGGACTAACTCACGTCACACATGTTCAGGAGCAAAGTAAGTTGAGCGTGATCAAGTTCCCTGACACAGATCCACGTCTCTGTGAATAATGTGGACGGTTATGTCAGTCACCAGGGAGCGGAGTCAACAATACCATCTGCCATCAGGACGCCACGCTGGTTAGATGAGCTTCCATCAGAGAGAAGAGTAAAGAGATGTGTCCTGGAGGAACAGGCCTCCAGCCTCTGAGGAGAAGAATCATGAGCTAAAACTCATAATTCATATCCTACCAAATGTTTGTTGGCTCACATTCATTCTGGACCAGCTCGTGAGCGCCCCCTACATGAATATTGCAAATCCTCTGGTGCAAGTCTGTGTTGAATAAATGATGCAACAACATTCCTCAACCTCGTCTCTTCAATCCAGGTTCAAACGCTGCGTATGTACACATCAGAATTTACATAGGAACACATCAGCATTTTGAGGTGAGAGTGCACGAGGGGCACACACACACACATGCGCACAAACTCACACACACTCAAACACACACAGACACACACAGCGTTCTCCGAGCTAACGACAGGTGAAGATGTTGATCTGCAGATTCACAGGAAACAGGTTTGAACAGAATCTAAAAATCGTTTAAGCCTCTTCTGCAAACCATGCTTTTAGTTTATTTAGTAGGTTTATTTCTCTCCCTTTTCTTTTTGTCTCCCACATCCCTCTCTCTTTCATTTCCACCTCCTTCCTCTCACTTTGCCTTTCCTCACCTGTCTTCTGTCTCTTTCTCAGCATCCCCTCCTCTCTCCTCCTCTCTCTCCTCCTCTGCTCTTCTGTCCATCCATCAGCCCCCGCAGTGTGCTCTCGTCTCACCGTTACCGTTTAATGACCCGGCCTTACATGGAGACACTCACCCATGAAACTCAGTACATCAAACATGACATGCAGCTCACAGGGGGTGTGTGTGTGTGTGTGTGTGTGTGGGTGTGTGGGTGTGTGTGTGTGTGTGTGTGTGTGTGTCGGACCATGATCTGTTCCTGTAGACTGAGTGGAAAACACTGTCAATTAAACAATGATGTTTACTCTGCACCAGTCCTCTGCTCTGTACACACACACACACACACACGCACACACACACACACACACACACACACACACACACACAGACATGCACGCAGACACACACACACAGACATGCGCGCACACACACATGCACAATGATTATAACCACAAACTTGGTGCAACATTAATTGACAACAAATACAAACACAGGAGATAAAGAGTGTCGCACACACATTCAGATGACCATGTGAGACACACAAATACAGACACACCAAAACAAGACTGTAAATACACACACACAGACACACACACATCTCCACAGATATGGTGCTATTTTTATCTTGTTGCTGACAGCACCCTGTCCCACTGTTCACACTAAGCTGAGCCACATAATTGGCTGCCATCTATCCTCTCTCTGTCTTTCACCATCTCTCTCTCTCTCCCCTTCTGTCTTTAATTCTGCCTTTCTCTCCATCCCTCCCTCTTCCTTTGATATCCCTCCATCCTACACTCGGTGGTAACCCCGGAGAGTTGTGTGTCTCTGGTGCGACAGCGGAGCTCCCATTTTCTGTCTCAGCGGGGGGGGCTGAACCGCAGCAGAGCTGAATCACAGGCTGTGTTTACACTGAGGCTGAGGAGAGAGGGATGAGGCGGGGAGAGAGAGATAAAGAGATTCAAGGGAAAGAGGGGATGTAGGAGGACGTGAGGAGAATGAGGAGAGAAAGGAGAGTTTGGGAGGATGACAGAGACAAAGAGAAGAAGACAGACAGAAACAGAGAGGGAGATGTCTCAGGGAATTTATAGGTTCCTCTTTGCCCTGCTATTTAAACACCTGCTGGAGAGGAGGAGGAGGAGGAAGAGGAGGAGGAGGGAGGAGGAGGAGGAGGAGGAGGAGGAGGAGGAGGAGGAGGAGGAGAGGAGGAGGAGGAGGAGGAGGAGGAGGAGGGAGGAGGAGGAGGAGAAGGAGGAGGAGAGGAGGAGGAGAGGAGAGGAGGAGGAGGAGAGGAAGAGGAGAGTGAGGAGGAGGAGGAGGAGGAGGAGGGAGGAGGAGGAGGAGGAGAGGTGGAGGAGAGGGAGAGGAGAGGAGAGGAGAGGAGGAGGAGAGAGAGGAGAGGAGAGGAGAGGAGAGGAGAGGAGGACGAGGAGAGGAGGAAGAGAGGAAGAACCAAACCTGCTTAATAAAACCAAATCCATCTGAAATCTCTGACAAACAGTTTGGCCCTGAACATTATTATGCAACATAATGTTTATAGTTAGATCAATATTATTTGCATGTGTGTGTGTGTATAAATAAAATGTTAACCCTGGTGACTTCCGGAGGATAAGCTCTATAAATAATTCTCGAGGGACATAAGAGCTGCAGACATACGATTGTTCTTTCATGGATTAAGCTTTAGTTTAATCGAATGATTTTTCTCATTTTTCAAGGAATTCCTTTGCTTGATTCACCAGTAAAAATAAACCATAACTTCCAGCATCAATCTGTCAAACTGGTTCCCAAGCATCTTCTAAAAAACATTTCATATTTACAGACGCACACAAGAAAACAGAGCAGCAAGTTGTTAGGTCTGTTTTTTAAAAAAAAAGAGAGAGAGATTGACTGAGAAAGAGACCGAAAGAGAGAGAGAGAAGCAGATGGAGGTTGCTATGAGGTGAGTCCTCCGTAGAGTGTTCATCCATTTCCCTGTCTATCAAACACAGTGTGTAGAGAGAGAGAGAGAGAGAGAAGAGAGTGAGAGGAGAGAGAAGGAGGAGAGAGAGCAGAGAGGACAGAGAGAGAGAGAGAGAGGAGAGAGAGAGAGCTATGCAGCTCGTAGATCTGCCTGTAAAATCCCAAGTCTTTTAATCTCGGAGGGGACTGACACACACAAACACACACACAGACACACACACAGACACACATACACACACACATACACACACACACACACACACACACAGACACACACACAGACACACACACTCACACTTTGGCCTTTGGGAGGCTCCACATGATTCAGGCCAGCAGCAGTAAAGCCTGAACACCACATGACAGACCGAGCTGCATCGGGAGCTGAATGAAACACACACTGTCAGTCCACGATCACAGACACGCTGTCAGTCCACGATCACAGACACACTGTCAGTCCACGATCACAGACACACTGTCAGTCCACGATCACAGACACACTGTCAGTCCACGATCACAGACACGCTGTCAGTCCACGATCACAGACACTGGTTTGAACGAGTCTGTTGTTGCTACTGACGCTGCAGAGAAATGATTCCACTGTCAGTTCTGAGCACGTTTTCATATTCCTTCACTCTGGCTCGTAACATGGGAACACGACCTGATTGTTTCTTACTGTTTTTAATAGGATTTGTCACACTGGCCATTTCCCCTACATCACACACACACATGCAAACACACACACACACACACACACACACACAAACACCCAGTTATTGTGTTTTGTTCTCCTAAATCATGCCACACCATCCATCAGCGAGCCGTCAGATATGACCTTCAACTTGACAACGGAACAGAGAGCGATAGAGGGAGATGGGCAGAGGAATAAAAGAAGGGCAGAAAGGATCAGGGAGATAAATAAAGAGGGATGGAGAGAGAGAGGGAGAGAGGCTGATCAACAGAGCTACAGAAACAGAGAGACAGAGCGAGATGAGATGAGCATTAGATCACTATCCTGCTGTGATTAACAGGCTGACGTCCAAATCGAATTTACACCAGAGAAGTGTCCTCACACTGCTGGTTCCCAGTCTCATTAATCTCCTCACTGTCACATCACACGTGAAGACTCACTCCAGAGGCAGAAGACAAACACACCCATAGTTTGCACGTATTTCTTCTGAGCTTTTAAATTCCATTAATCCGATCCTGAGTGAATCTCCTCTTCCCTGAGAGGGGATCTGACTCCGGGTCTCACACACAGCGGAGGAGACCAGACACATGGATCTGAGAGAAACTGTGAATTTCACTGAAGCTCTGTGATCGTGTCGGGTTTAGTTTGCTTTGCACTGTCTGTCAAATATATGTATGTTTATAATGTGAAGGATTCCCATTGGCTCTCCTCTGGAAATACAGCACAAGCATCTTTCATGCTCCTGAAGCTGTTTTCAATTATCAAGTCTCCGGCATGACGTCAGCGAAACACACACAACTAATTATGTTGTGTTACTGACTCATTGTTAAAACTGTATATCTGCTAAACACCAGCTGCTGAGTCGAGTGTCCGTGCGACAACAAACACACACATCAGCATCAAACACTAAACTGCTCAGCTTGTCAGTGCAGGTGACTTTTAATTTACTGCAAATGTGGAGGTCGACCGCCCAAAGAATAAAGAATCCAAACTCGTCATCATTTAACACCACTGTTAGTTTCCACATTAGTCTGACAAAGCAAAGGAAGTGCAATTCCTTATTTGGGCAGGAATGTGGGTCACACTTTGCTGATGTATTTAGAAAAAGCTTCATCACAACAAAAAGAAGGAACAGAAATAAACTGAGGAGGAGGAGAGGTGAGGAAATATCACATCATCAGTGGCTTTTATGAGCAAGTCTTTAAAACAGACAAACTAACAGCAGCTAACGAGATAAGATGAGGAATCAAATCCAGCTTTAGAATAATAGAACACGACAGAACATTTAAATACCGGGCTGCAAATCTTTATGTTCCACAGAGCTGATGGGAAATCAGAGTAAATGGAGATAAATATTCATAAAGTTGTCTTTGTTTTCTGGAGGAATTTCTCTACATTAAAGCAATTGAAAGGTTCCTAAGTTCTGGTGCTGAGTGAATTAAAAAAGGAAACACCTGACGAGTCATCTCCACGGCCGAGGAGTGAGAGCGGAGAGGAAATGAAGTCAGATGATGAGAAGCAGGTCGTCGTGCTCATGTTTTATTTAAATCTTTCATCTTTAAATGTAACTTCAGCTGAACTGCTCCTCTCTGGAAATTCAAAAGCTGCTTTGAGAACAAAGAGCCGGGAGGCGAGGGCTGAGACACGCCTGCATTACAGCTTGAAACTCTAGGTGGCGCTATGAGCAGTGTCCAGCATGTAAACAGTGATTTTTAATGAAGTAATAAATATGATTTTAAAACCGGTTAAAATCGAAGAACAGTCCTATTATTTAGTTTACAGCTTCAAAAAACCTATTAGTGTTCAGCATCTCCTCGATAATAAACAATCCACCTGCAGTGAAACCGCAATCAACCCAAACCAACCAGGGGGGATCCCAAAAGAAAGAAAAGAACCAAGTGAAAGCAGGCGGGGGGGGGGCAGGACGGACAGATGGGTGAGGAAACAGATGGGTGAATAGATGGAGGGATTGGGGGTATAGCTCTGGGCTGAGAGATTAAGCCACAGATTAATTGTTTACCCAGACGGGATGCAGAGTTTCCGCTGGGATGTAAATTACACATTGTGATGTGGATCTCTGTGACGGCCTCTTACCTGCTGATCTGTCACTGGTGCTACAGAACAACCCTTAATGGAGAACAAGCACTGCTTCTGAATGTACCTCTAAAGGTTAATCTGCAAAAAACCAACAAGCCGAGTTACAACTGAAGTTGTTAGGAAGGGAAATTAAACATTGCCGCAAAGATCAGAACACAAACTCATTGTTAAGGGCAGAGAAATATCCTTTTGACAGAGCACAGCTCATAAATCGAAATTAAAAAGGGCACCATCCAGTTTTGTTTCTTCGCTGCCAAGCAGGTTTAATAACAGAGAGGTCTAATCATAGACACGCTGGATGGAGGCCAGAGTTCCAGTTGAATTACAAGACAGTGCTGCTGCCGGTGCTACTGTACACGAGGCCTGTTCGGCTCTCAAGGGCTGAATTACACAGGGAATCCCCAGAAATCATACACGACTGGAATCTATAACCAGAACCTTCAGGATTTAGATCATGGAGCTTGTGGAGAAACAAGATGCAGTTATGTGTGATGCACTGATCATCGAGCACCAACTGTGACATCGAGCCACGCCTCTCCCCCTTACATGTGACTCAGTGCAGTCTTATCACAGGTGGGGGTCACGATGGGGGTCACCTCTGCAACCACACGACCGGAGAGAGTTTCAGATGAGACTCGGTTTGAACTGGTAGTTTGATAGGGGCTGACAGGTCCTGATTGACAGTTGAGACGGACTCGTCATTGGTCCAGGATGTGCAGCAGCTGGACCTCGAGACTGCGTCCGCCCTCCATGAACACAACTGACTCCGAATGCATCTTTATACACAATCTAAAGGTTGGCATGATCAAGGCTGAGCAGCCAGAGATCCCAGTGGCTGGATGCACATCAGTTGAACCTCCCCACTGAGACCAGTCTCCATCACACTGGTCCTGAGGAGGAAACACTCACTCGGTGCCGACGACGTTTAAATCCACAAACCACCACTGGGTGGAACTAGGTGGGAGCTGTCCGTGGTGCTGATCCCTGGTGTGGCTCTCCGTGGTCCTGAAACCTTTGCAGGGCTCACTGGGTGTTATGACCGAGTTCTGAATATTTCTAAAACATCAACTGTATCATCTGTCCTGAGACCAAACCAGCCCTCTGTGCTGAGGTCAGTGTCTTTTACCTTCTGCCTGAGACTCAGAAAGCCTCATGGCTCTTCAGGGCCACGAATCCCAGTTGAAATCCGTAAAGAACCAGCAGCTTGCTCAGATCTCTGTGGAGATATTCTAGGACAGGTCCGTCACGACCGTCTTTGGAACAGAGGCCCTCTCTCAGTCTGGTGTTGTCACAGTTTCCTTAACAGTCCCTGATTTCTAATGGGATTCTGTTACCAAACTACATCCGTCCTCAACTGTGTCTCTGTGAACAGAATGAACCACCTAATGAATAATGTCTCACAACAAGCTGAATAATTCTGATGAATGTATCTAACGCTCAGGGTAAGATTAAACGTCTGAGAGCAGGAGGTGTGTTCACAGAGACAGAGGCTGATACACAGGGCAGAGCGATAGATACAGAATCTGGACAGCAACACAATTTATTGTTCTTCAAGACAATAAATCTGAAATGAAAATAAAGTTTACAACAATGAAGTGTCAGCTTTAAACTGAGAGGGTTTACATCAATATAGAAAGAACAGGGGGGGGGCACTTTAAACATGTCATGCACAAATTATAGAGGTTGTAAAATAACTGGATTGTTGTCATAATCATTTTCTATCTGTGCACTTTCATTTCCATATCTGCATTACTCTTACACTTACATTGTATTTGTTTAACTCATATGCTACCTGAGTGTGTGTTTGACTAATAAATAATCTCCATCTCCTCTTTTTACTCCTTAAGCAACTGTGTGTTTTCCGAGTTAGAGAACTTCACCACGATGCTCAGAGATTACACATGAATATGAATATGAAGAAAACAATGACTCGGCTGCTCATGAGAAATCTCTTCAGGATGCGGTTGATCCTTGTTGGTGATCAAGAGCAGCCTTCGTAACAGGAAGCTGCAGCTGGTTAAATAAAACAGAAGACAGGAGCCACAACCGATGTAAGAGAAGTCAAACTCCATTAAAATGATGGAAGGAGGAAAGAGTGCAGACAGAAAGAAGCAGCTCCTGACCCAGGGCCAGCTGCTCATCTGTCAGACGTGCTGCTCGTGTTGTGGCTCGCGGCCGATAGAGCCGGCGTTTATCGATGATCTGACAGAAACAACCGGATGAATGGTGTTTACAGGTTTACAGGTGAATGTTGTGCTCAGATTGAGTCGAATGCAAACTCATGGGAGACATTTCCTCGTTCATCAGGACCAAGATCAGCTGATCTGGATCTGACGACCACACAACAAGCAGGAAGACACAGAATCTGCTGAGGACTTTGAACCAAAGACCAAAGGAGGTCGTTCTGCAGAGATAGTAAATATAATAATCATATTGTTTGGCTTTGTGTGTATCTGAAGCTCAGAGTCTGAAGACCAATACAAGGTTCGACTACCTCCTCACCTACAAAGCTCTAAATAATATGGCAGCATCCGACCTTAGAGAGATCATAGAACCAAGTCACTGCAGAACACTGGGCTCCACAACTCAGGCTAACTTCTCCTCCCTATCCAACAACAGAGAAGGAGCCGGAGCTTTCTGTGGAAACATCTCCCATTTCAACTTCTGGAGGCAAATTAAAAACCTTCCTTTTTGATAGAGCTGGTTCAGGTCTGTCTGGGACCAGGTCTGAGTTCTGCTGCTGCAGGTCTAGACTTTCGGGGGACACAGGACACACCTCCATCTTTACAACTGCTGCTCCCTCAGAACTCTAAACCTTGGTGCATCTCTGTATCCGTGGGAGTGTGTGTAGTTATTTTGTGATCGTGCCGGCGGAGGGATCCTCACTTGTCTCTGACGGATCTTTGTTTTTGTCCCTGAGAGCAGAGGACGTCTCACCTCGTCTCCCCGGGGGACACAGACTCTGGGCAGTTTGAATACATTGTGATTTCAGTTTGATGATAACAGAGCAGGAGTGGAGAGAAAAGGATGAAACCCATTATTTAATATGAAGCATCTACTGCACAGAGAGCCCCCCCCCCTACTCTCCTTACCTCCTCCTCCCTTCCCTCCCCTGTTCACTCCCCCCTCTCCTTCCCATTATCCTCACATGCATTGCACTCTCAACTCCTCTGCCCTTGTCTTTTCCTGTATCTCTTGTTTAGTGCTCCCTGGCCCTTCGCTCGCCTCCTCACCCCCTCCTCCTCCTCCTCCTCCTCCTCCTCCTCCTCCTCCTCACCCCCTCCTCCTCCTCCTCCTCCTCCCTCCCTTCTGTCCCTCTTCTTCCCCTCCACTCCCAACCATCTTTTTCCTCACCTCACCCTTCTCCTTCCACTGTGATCCCGAGTCCCCATTCTCCTCCTCCCACCTCTTGTGTTCTCATCTCCAAACCTCCTGCATAATAGATGTGGCTGAAACGCCAGTCAACTGGAGAGGCGTGATGAGGCAGCTTCACGCAGAGAGAGAGAGAGAGAGAGAGAGAGAGAGAGAGTCTCTACTCTCGCCCCAAAAAAAAGGCTCCGTTACTGCGCCCTCATGCACACACACACACGCACACGGGCGCGCGCGAACACGTACATCTGTGCACGCGCGCAGCAGCCAAACGTGCACGTGCTCACACACAAGCACACACGCACACACACTAGAGGCACGCACACACGCCGCACACATTCCTCTACAGACACATGCGTGTGAGCTGCAGAAGAGAAAACACCGTCAACTGCGCATTTTGGAGAATCTAAATAAAGAGTGACACGCGCGCACACACGCACACGCGCACACGCACATGCACTCTGAGGTTAAACAGATTACAGATGATTCATTTCTCGGACACTAACATCTAAACTCTTGTTGGTCGTGTCCCTCCTCCTGCGGCTCGGGGAGGAAACACGGATCCTCCGCCATCTCACACACCCTGAGAACAGCAGCCTACCTTCATCCATCTCCCGGTCCTCCGGTGTCCGGTGTCCGGTGTCCGATGTCCGGTCTCCGGTCCACGAGCCCTCCGTCCTCCGGCTCCGTCCACTCACAGATGAGTTAAATCACAAAAAGAGAAAATACGAAAGGAGTCGATCGCGCTCCGCAGCTCGTCCCAACTCCTGCTCGGCTCCTCGCACGGAGAGAGGGAGTTTTCTGGGGGTGGGTGCGTGCGTGAGAGACCGGTTATAGACACCGATTCACCGGAGCAGCAGTGCGCTCCACCGGGGGAGAGAGCCGGGGGATCCAGGGGAGGGGGGAGGGTGGGGTTGGAGGAGAACTCCCAAAGCGCAGTTGATCTTACTCCGATTCTCAAAGTGGCTGCGACGCTGAAGCACCTGGAGCCAAACGCGTAGAGGGACCGAGGGAGGGACAGGGACCGGGGGGGAAGCGGGTCGGATTCCGGGTAGGTTCCTCTCGAGTCCCGGTAGGATCCGCGCACGGCTCCGGCTCCACTGTGAGAAACTACACCCACGAGCACGGAGCGCGTCCTCGAGTGTGAATCCCCTCCTCAGTTCTCCGGTGAACACGCAGCGGGTTCCTCCAGGTGCCGGGGCCTGGTCCACGGGTCCTGCTGCGGGAGGAGGCTGCCTGCTCCCCGCTGCTCGTCTCCGCTGCTCCCCGCTCCTCTCCGCCCCGTCGACAGGGCAGGAAACCCCGCTGTGAGGAGAGCAGGTCCGGGCGCTGTCAAGTGCAAATCACCGATAATCCACCGAGCAGCTCCGCGAACATCTGCACTTCACTGCCGCCAAACACCGGAGCATGTCGGCGGAGCTCCGGGCTGCTGGAGGTCTGTTCCCCGGCTCCTGGAGGTTTGCTCACCGGCTCCTGGAGGTGCGGACACACCGATGGTCTCCTCTTTCCAGTGTGGGGGGGGGAGCAGCCCACCGGTGCCGACTGATCCTCACCGAGGCTCAACGCGTCACATTAACCGTCAGACCGCGCTCTTCCTCCGGGTCGGTCCTCCTCTGCTGCCCGGTTCTGACCCGCTGTCTCAGGGTTGATTCTCACCGTTAAAGTTTGGATTCCAGCCGCAGATTCCTGCGCGTGCTTCCGGTCGAATGGAGGCGCGCGAGAGAGGGAGCCTCCGAAGAGACACGCCCATACTGATCATCCATCTATACATCATCAAATTATAGATCATCCATCTATACATCTATAGATCATCTATTAATAGATCCATAGACATTCATCTATAGATCATCAAATTATAGATCATCCATATTTATATCATCAAATTATAGATCATACATCTTTAGATCATACATCTGTAGATTGGAAGATCTATAGATCTATACATCTATAGATCATCCATCTATACATCTATAGATCATCCATCTATACATCTATAGATCATCCATCTATACATCTGTACATTTATACATCTATATATCTATAGATCATCCATCTATACATCTATACATCTATATATCTATAGATTGATGATCTATAGATCTATAGATCATCCATCTTTATATCATCCATCCATACATCTATAGATCATCTATTAATAGATCTATAGATCATCCATCTATAGATCATCAAATTATAGATCATCCATCTATAGATCTATAGATCATCCATTCATATATCTATAGATCCATCCATGGATAGACCCATAGATTTATCCACCTACAGATCCATCTATCTATCCATCTATCAGTTCATCTGTCAGTTCATCTGTCAGTTCATCTGTCCATCCCTGATGAGAATCATTTGCTGCTTCATGTCTTTATTCCTGGACGGACGGACAAACCGATCGACGGTCAAAGACGTAGTTTTATTCATCTCATCAATGAAGATTGTTTTCTTACCTGAAAGTTTTACCAACAGATACAAATGTTTCTTTAAAGACAAAAACAAATGGTGGAAGAGAACAGAAGGAAAAAACTTTAATAACTCACATGTTCAAAGCTTCTACTCAACTCTTCTTTATTCATTAGTTATTTCTGTAATCATTCAAATGTTTATTCTCTTTCCATACGACTGCAGGATGTGAAATACACTCAGTCATACAATATACAGTAGTATTCAATCAGCAGCTGGTTACCTTCCTCCCTTAAGCCACTACCACCGAAACCTCTGAGGTTTAATGGAAAGTTTCCAGTTTGATTCAGTTGTCAAAGAGTTCTTCAGTATCCCTGGTTGTGAGAACATCCAATACTGGTGAGGAAATTAATAAAGTTTCAAGGAAATGGTCGACGTGCTTGAAATAAAGGTTTTTTCTGGAATGAAAATTTAAAAGAACCTATAAAGGCAAACATATTGGTGATATTGTAATCATGAATATGGATTTCTAACATGTAAATGGAACAAATTACTTTCCTGCACGAGTTATAATCTTTGAGTTCATCCATACGCTCAGTATGTTTTTAAACCCTCATTGAACATCCACAGTAGATTTCATTGGGTTTCTTTTCAATAACTGGTCAAATTATGACTTTTCATTGAGAGAGGAAAGGTGAGTTTTTAAATCTGTGTCAGAGCTTCTGCTGTGATTGAGTGACTGTGGAACGAGGGGCTGGTGGAGGTGTACAGAGGTTGTACTGTAGCAGGAGAGGGTTGAGATGGCATGTTTGCTGCTGTTACCAGCGCGGTCGTGAATTAGAATTAGCAGCGTGGGGGGGGGCGCTTTACGTGGCCTGACTGTTGAATATTGAATCGCTGTGTAAGAGCAAACGTGCTTCACATCTCTGAGTGACACGCTGTGGACCTGACAAATGAAGAGTCACGCTAACCAACTGAAGGAGGGAGATGTGGACCGCCTGCACCATGACACACACACAACTTACTGTACACACACACACACGTAGAGACAATGTACTGTACACACACAGACACACACACACTATAATCCCTGACCTAAATGTACACATGTCACAATGAATGCATAGATCACACATCATAGATTGATGCGCTAGATTGAAACTAAGAGGAAAAGCTAGTGGACGTCAACGCACACACACACACACACACACACAAACACACACAACCTGGACCCCATATGGGCAGATTGCTGTCGCTGCTGAGTCGGTATTGAACAGTATTAAACCTTTTCAAACAAAGTGCAATTAAGGCTCAGGAGAAAAGAGATTTTTCATCTCATAAAAACCCGGCAGCCGCTGATTTCACTGATAAAATGAACAACTGAACGGGGACATGTCCGGCTGTTGTGTGGTGGTGGAAATGAAAGCCTCTCTAATCTTTAGGGATAATGGCGCAGAGTTGAAAACCAGTGCTTGGGGGCATAATGGGGGTGAAGGTAATCAGAAAGTAAAGGATTGTCACCAAATCTGCATCAGGGACAGTAAACCAGAGACCGTGGATGTCAGATTTATCAGAAGAGAACAATGCTGCACACAATGTGATGTTCCTGCCAACATGGGTCTCTGATTCAGGACGGAAACAAAGGACCTGAGCTGCGTCCGGATCTGCATCGTTCAGAAGCTGCTTTAGAAGAACGTTTGTTTCACAGACGACGACTGGACTCGTTTCAAAGCTTCTTCCTGTGTGGCTCAGACCAGGTCCTCGGGGGGGGGCGCGGCCCCGGACCTGAGACACCGTGGGGACGTCCCTCAGTGTCGATGGTCCAGGAGGGTTTTCATCTGGATTCTCCTCAGACATCTCCTCCTCTCAAACCAACAGCTGATTCACTCCAGTACAAACCAGATGTTTGACAACTCAAATCCGACATCTGGTGCATTTATAGAGTTAAAAACCACCAAGTTCCAAAAACTGCATCGTAAAAATGTGACTTAAAATTGAATTTCTAAATAATAATCGTTGTTGTGGTGATGAATGATTTATAGTCTATTTGGTGTTTGGTTTGTGACATTAAATACGATACAAAGTCTATTGAGATGAATTATCTGTTCTATCACCGTTACAACAGGATTTTACCATAAAGAAAATTACAGAATCAGAATTATTTCAAACTTATTAACAACAGTGTTGTTTAAAATGATGAGACTTAACAATGTTAGCTAAATTATCAATGTTGGATCAAGGAGCAGACACATAACTATTCACGACACTGTGAAAAGATAATGCTCCACAGTGATATAATTAATTTTCCTCCACTTTTCTAATGAACTAAGTTGAAGTAATTTGCTGTTGGACAGAACTTAATAAAATGTTCTGCACATCCCCAAATTTTTAATTTGGCTAACAAGTAACTTCCATCTCCTCAGTCGCCCTCAGAGAAATCATCTCCACCAGATGCCGTCTGAATCCAAACAACGTGTCTCTGCCTTCTTTATTCAAAGTGTCCCGCCGGCCTCCTGCTCGTGGATCCCTCAGCACAGGAAGAGTTTTCTGCTCTAAGGATTTTCATTTGATTCTTTATCCACAGTGGAGACGAGTGTTTGTCGAAGGTCAGAGTCGTTTCATCATCTGTTAAGATCTGAGCAGCGGTTTGTTCCAAGTTGTTCAGATCTTCAGACCAAACACTGATGAGATGATACCTTCAAGTCATGATCGCCCCCTGGTGGCAGGCAGCTGTATAGATCATAATAGAGCCTTCTCCATGTTAGCAGACGGGCCAAACCAAGAAAAGTCAATCAAGTGTTCATATCAAAATATTGATGCGAGGAAGAGAAGAAATGTCGTGAGGAGCATCTGACTCCTTCTCCACCAGCGGGTTTCTGCTTGTGTCTGTCGGGAGATGAAGAGACCGAGAGACTGAAGCATGAAGTCAATGTTCTGTAAAACCTTTGAGCTGAAACACAACAGACATCTTTTCATCTAAAACGTAGCTTTAGGAAACTAAAGACTCACTATCCCTAAGCGCACTGTTATTGTGTAATGACTTCAGGACCCGAACACAAACACAGGTTTGTGCAGTGAAGATATTTGAAGGAATAAAGAAGTTCACAGATGCAGACGCACAACAGGACGTGAAACAGGGATCAAAAAACAGGGGGAAACATCCGGGCGCAGACGGGAAACACAACAGGAAACACAGAAAGAAGAATTCTAAAGGCAGCATTACACAAAGGCCAGAAGAATGAATGCATCTATTATATTTCCTTTTGTCTCCTCTGATTTCCACCAGTGAGACAGTGTCCAGTCTGTCCTGAGGACATGACGCCGCTCATATTATAACCGACTGTCTCCTAAAGGCTACGATGACTGAAGCGCTCGGCGAGTGACAATCACCAGCGTCTCCTTCTGCAGGAAGGAAATAATATCGAACCTTTAATTTGAGTTTCCTCTACAATGAGCCCGGCCCCCAGAATGCACCAGGAGCCTGTTTTCTATCAAGTTCTTACATGACAACAGGACAATGTTCTATTGAGTCTCTCTGACAGAAGGAAAACGATTTGATTCAGTCTGAGCCCTGGGCTGCAAAATGTAACAGCTGCTTTATTCAAGTGTCTGAAAACCTCCACACAAGTGGCTCATGAATTATGGAAAAAACTATTATTCACTTACAGGAAGAACAGACCAGTGTTGTGTTCGCGGAGGAAAGAATACAAGTCAAATGGAAATATACTTAATCTGAATTAATGCTGCTCGATACACGAAGCAGCGAGTTGGCATCCGAGACTCGAGACTTGTTGGGCCGGTTCAGACAAGAAGATCTTTGTCCTGCAAACTGGAGTTGGTGATCCCAGAGACAAACTGATGTCCTCTCGTGTACTGTCGTCTCCTCTCGTCTCCTCTCGTCTCCTCTAGTCTCCTCTCGTCTCCTCTCGCCTCCTCTCGTCTCCTTTCGTCTCCTCTCGTCTCCTCTCGTCTCCTCTCATCTCCTCTCGCCTCCTCTCGTCTCCTTTCGTCTCCTCTAGTCTCCTCTCGTCTCCTCTCGTCTCCTCTCGCCTCCTCTCGTCTCCTTTCGTCTCCTCTCGTCTCCTCTAGTCTCCTCTCGTCTCCTCTCGTCTCCTCTCGTCTCCTCTCGTCTCCTCTCGTCTCCTCTCGTCTCCTCTCATCTCCTCTCATCTCCTCTCGCCTCCTCTCGTCTCCTCTCGTCTCCTCTCGTCTCCTCTCGTCTCCTCTCATCTCCTTTCGCCTCCTCTCGCCTCCTCTGGTCTCCTCTCGTCTCCTCTTGTGTCCTCTCGTCTCCAGTAAACCAGCTAATGAAGCCTGTAACACAACCAGGACAAGGCTCGGCCACGGGTTCAGAAGAGTTCACGAGAGAGAGAGAGAGAGAGAGAGAGAGAGAGAGAGAGAGAGAGAGAGAGAGAGAGGAGAGAGAGAGAGAGAGAGAGAGAGATGAGAGAGAGAGAGAGAGAGAGAGAGAGGGAGAGGGAGAGAGAGAGAGAGAGAGAGAGAGAGAGAGAGAGAGAGAGAGAGAGAGAGAGAGAGAGAGAGAGAGAGTCCTGAGTCGCACTCCGATAACCATCAGGGCTGAAAACACAAATCACTTACTGGGGCATTAAATCACACTTTTCATTAACGAGCTGCACAATTAATCTGGTGTCGGGTTTCGTCAGAGCGATTAGTGTTTTCAATTAGAATCATTAAATATGAAAAAGGATAAAAATCTCCTTTGTGTCGCATCAAGTTAAATCCTGAATGTTGTGTTATGTAAAACTGCTCTGAATCATTTCTCTTGAGTTTAGAGAACCTGTGGCAGATCGCAGGTCATTAACATTCATCAGTTTACTGGTTTTAAAGCTGAATGGTTTATATTTACTGGTTTGACCCGTCAGTGAGTATTACAGTTTTTCACAATTGTTAACAAACGTTTTTCAAAACAATAACGGCTTTCTCAAAACTGCACACACACAACTGAAAACCTCACACACAACATTCTAAACCTGACACTCCCTTTGCAAGATGACTCTTTGCCATCAAATCTCTTAACTGTTCACAAAATGGAACTCGTGTTTTCATTTGGTACACACAGCCATATTTTCAAATGACACACACATACCATTCATTGAGTACACACAACTAAGCATTTGCTTGCACACTACCAAGCATTTACAGCACACAGAAGTGCAAAATTGAAAACACAATCATCGAAATGGAACACACCATAGGAAAACACAAATATGCAGCAAAAAAAGGTTTATTTGGGTACACACAGAGAACAGTACAGTACTGTAAACCGGCCTGCTTAATAATGATCCGAACCCCCTTGCCGGTGTTTGAGACACAGAGTCAGGACCATGGACAGCTCAGCAGGATCAGCACCTTGGACAGCGCTGGAGGATTTCTATGAATCAGTTTGATACAACGTCTGTTTTCTTTACGAATTATAAATAATAACATATAAATTACTTAACACTGGTTGTTCAGAATAAATTAGATAATTAATGTGAATCACTGCTTTGATATGTAGAAATACAATAAATAGCTGAAGTTATAATAATGAAGCTCAGATATAGAATCTTAGATGAAACACAGCGTTCCTTCCTCCCCCAGTGGTCGGCTGCGGTACTGCAGCAACACAAACAAGATAGATACGATTCTGAGGAGCTGATTTCCTGCTGTTGTCAGTTAGAAACTAAACTCAAACCTCTAAACTCCACTTTGACAATGAATGGATCAAATGTACAGATAACTGCACTGATGTCTGTTTGATGGGCGTCCCGTTAGTTTGCCTCAGTTCATCGACTGATAACTGGGAACCAGAGACCAGTGTCTCACCTCCACCTCCGAACTGGTGTGCAGGACTGAGACGAGGATCTTCTATTCGTCCACAAAGCTTCACATGGCTCCACAGTGCGTCTCCTGTTGTGTTTACACCCACACGTAAGATAAGAGATAAGACCTTTATTTATCCTCCTTGGAGGAAATTCACAAAATGACACAGCAGCACCTGAAAGCAGCACGAGGGGAAAATAGAGAGAGAATAAAAGTGTGAATAAAAATAGATTTTTCAGAATAGTGCAATAAAGAGATGGGGATCAATCTCATGGAGAGAATGTGCAGCAGTTCTTCCCTGAGATGTTTTCAGAGAGAGTCCTCTGTGAGGAGCAGAACCACATGTTTTAAAATGAAAGCTTATCAATTGTAACCTTGTAAATGTTCTTTGCTCAGCTTCATGTCGGTAAACGGTATCTACTGTGTTTAGTTTCCTGTTGGCTCTTTTCATGTTAAGCTATTTAATTTGTCTCAATGTTATTTTACTGTACAGAACTTTCCTTTAGTGCTTTATAAATAACTGCACGGTACTTGAACCCGGAGGTTGTGTATGAGTGGAGCTCCTCTTCGGTGTCAGCGTGATGGATTAAATGGTTTTCAAACGAGCGGAGCTGCAGTGGAGAGATGTTGGTCTCAACATGTGGTTCCTCTGGGTTCCTCTGCAGCTGCCGACATACATAATGGAGGAGAAAGGAAACCACTGGAATTTTAATTCGCTTCATTTGGCACTTCCACCGACTCTGACGAATTCAAATGATCCCTGCCACGAGAAGTGAAACTCAGTGAATCCACTCTGCGTTCATCAGCTCAGAGGAGAGAGGAGACACTTTGGTAGCGTGTGTATTTGTGAACCCGGGGTAATAAAACCTCCCTCGGCCGGGAGAGGAAAGATGGATGGACCGTGTTTGGGAATAAAAATCTTCTCTTTTCGAGACGTGGGCGCGGAGAGAAACAATTTTAAATCCACTTGACGAGAATCAGTGCTGAAGAAAACCTCAATCTGACTCAACCACCCGATGAATAATGAAAACCACAAACTGCTACAGCTGTAGCACTGTAGACTCATCCATTTTGTATCAGCCGTATACATCCCTCCTTTTCTGTGGCTTTAGATCCCTCCATCCTTCTCACATCCCTTTCTTTCCTCTATCCTCCATCGCCTTCTCTCCCTCCTTCCTCTTCATCCCACAAATATTTTTTCTTTCCTGTTTTCTATCCTTGTTGTTCCTTCAGTGCATCATTCTCTCCTCTCAGCAAACTTCTCCTTCCAGTCCTCTGTCCCTCACATTCTCTCCATCTCTCTGACCAACCCTGCATTTCCTTCTCTCCTTCACATCCCTCTTTTTTTTATTTCTCCATCTTGTCTCTTCTTGTGAGACTGAGATTAAATACGACACTTACAGAACGTCTCTCTCTCTCCTCTCACTCCAACCTGTCAAGGCAGATGTGTGATGTGATTTGTTTTTTTAAGTTTGATCAAGTTAAGGTTTCGGTATATTTGCTACTCATGAGGCAGGAAAATGAAATTTGGCAACGTGGTGGGTTGAGAATGTGTCTTTTAGGACATGGTCAAGACCAGGTCATCGTTTTCTTCTGAAGAAGTTTGGTACCTGCTGCAAGAAGAACCTGATCCTCAAGAACCACGGCAAAGAACCATCGAAGAAACCGTCTGGAAACAGAAACACACATTTTATTTAACAGAATATTCAAATATGATTTGTCCTGTTGAATCAAGGTTTGACTCAGAGGACACATTCCTCCACCAAGTCCCACAATGAAAACACATTCAAATAAACTAGAGCCAGAGTTTGAATTGGATCTGCAGCACATTTAACACATCTATAAATATCTGTCCTCTAAACGTGTCTGAATATTTTCACAGGATTCAGATTCAGAGCAGTGACGTTTACATGCTCATATGTTCCAAATAT
Organism: Pseudopleuronectes americanus; assembly: GCA_038501795.1. NCBI lineage: Eukaryota > Metazoa > Chordata > Actinopteri > Pleuronectiformes > Pleuronectidae > Pseudopleuronectes > Pseudopleuronectes americanus. The sequence continues at coordinate 44,508 of JBAMIH010000146.1, forward strand.
TAAGACAATATTACAATGATGATATTCCATCATAATTCTCCATGTCACAGAGTTTGATTATGTCTCGTGTCACTGCGATTGACGTTATTCTGTCCATTTGGATGTTATCATTTGTTTCTGTCCATTTACACTTAGCTACTGGTTTAAATTCTACATTGAATTTGACACATGAAATCAAATATGTGATTTTTCTACCTGTTTGTGTGATTTTTTGAAGGTTTTCATGCGTCTGCCTCCAACATTTCTCTGTGACAGAGAATCACAGGAGTCGGTGCATCGAGCAGCATCGACCGGGACCAGCAGGCGTCTGGAAGACAACAGAAACGTGATTGAGCTCCACAGTGACTGGGAGCTGTGGGATTGTGAGTGACAGGCCTCCCCCCTCACGTCTCTCCCCCCCGTGGCTCACAAGCTATTTAAGAAAAGGCAAAAGTGAAACTGCATCTCTGCACCAAATGTTTTTGTCTTCACTTTATCTTCTTTACTTCTTCACTCTATAAATAAACTTGCTCTCAACACGCATCCACCTTTTCTCTCTGTCTCCCCTCCTTTGCGGATCGTTATCCCTCCATCTTCAAATCACCATCTGGCCTCTGCTCCTCCTCTTTGTCGTCTTCTCCTCCTTCTATTTGTTTCTCCTGCACACCTCCATTATCTTCCATCCATCCGTCCATCCGCCACCCGGACCTGCCTCCGTCAGAGCCAGAGAAGAGAGGAGGAGAATAACGAGTGCAGATCTGTTTCCCAAGTTTCTGAACCTCTTCTCTCTAAAGAGTCCGGCGATAAGAGCAGCATCACAGAGGAGGATGATGGGTAATTATGCTGCTCTGGAGATATTCTTCCCTAATCTGGCCTCTTCCTCCCTCTTCATCTCCCATTCTTCCCGTCTCTGACTTCAGTCTCAGAATTTCTCATTATCTGCATCGTCCTCAGCTGTTTTCCTCTCAGGGGCTGTAGGATGTGATATGTGCAGTGATTGAAAAAGACCGACTGTGTCAGTTTAATTCAATTTTTTTTGGACTGCAGGCTCTGTGGATTTTCTTTTTCCACTCCGTCTCGTCAGTGAGAGTGTGTGTGGCGGATTGACAGTTTGGAGGATTGAGCCTTGAGGTGTTTTGTTTTGTTAGGACAGAACAATACAATAAAAACACATCTTATAACAGGAAATACAATCACGCCAGCAGGAAACCACTGATGATAACAAAAATGCAGGAGGACGATAGAGGATAAAATCTAAACATATGGTGCAACCCAGTTTGACTTGCCCTAAATAGTTAAAGGTTTTGTCTTCCCACACATCTTCTTCTCTGAGCTGCATGAGGCTGAAGAGAAACCAGAGACCTCACTGTGCACGATGCATGAAGTTAGCATCACTGCCAACTTCCCTATGAGATGTTCATGGACCCTCCAGGTCTGCATCAGTGCACATTCAGGTTTAAGCTCCACCTCAGCCAGACTCATTAATATCACAGCCATTTGTCCACATCTACAGGTTCAGACTGTTATTACGGATGGTTGAAGGCCTGAGGTCAGAACAGAGCAGAGCATCTGACACTGAGATCCAGGTACTTTGAAATGAAAAATGAAAGTGCAACGTGGAATTGTTTTTTCCTCAGAGAGAGTTTGAGGGTTTTGTGATGTTGTGCGTGTGTTCTTGGTTTTTAGGAAAGTGGTTGTTGAGTCTCTGCCCCTCAGGATCCATCAATGACCATGAATGACTGTTTTAGATCTGATGAGTTGAGCTGGTTTGAAAGGAAACCAGCTTTTAAAACCAGCAATTATTATGAAAACTCGAAATAGTGAGGGTGGCTGGTGAGAAAGTAACATCGGTGATGTGTGGTCCGTGGTCGTGTGGATGTGTTTAACGACGCCACTTAAACCTTGACATTATTTCCTTTCATTCGCTCTCAGGAGATTTAACCACCACTCACACTCGGCCTCAGGTGAGTCCGGCCGCTAACGGCCTGGTAACGAGCGTTAGCGGCGTGGTAACGAGCGTTAGCGGCGCTAATGATCCGAACCCCCTCGCCGGTGTTTGAGACACAGAGTCAGGACCATGGACAGCTCAGCAGGATCAGCACCTTGGACAGCGCTGGAGGATTTCTATGAATCAGTTTGAAACAACGTCTGTTTTCTTTACGAATTATAAATAATAACATATAAATTACTTAACACTGGTTGTTCAGCTGATGATTTAATCAAACATACAAAGTCTATAACCATGTAACTTTTACAAAACAGCTGTGAGAGAAGAGAAGTGACTTCATCACTAGTCCTTGGTGCCCTTCACTAGCCGGTACCTGCGAGTTCTAGAATTGATTTAAAGATTTCATTTCACCAAAAAACATTTGTTTCATGTTAGATGATATTTTCCTTTTCCCTTATATGAGTTGGGTTGTAACCTGTGTGTAACATGTGTATAAAGTGTGTGTAACATTTGTGTTTGAGAAAAGCTGCAGCTGTAAACTGTACATTAAACTGTGATACCCTCCTCGCTCTCTGAAGACACATTTTCACGCCGCTCCATTCTGCAGCAGCGGCTCAGACACACAACCCAAACACACGGAGCTACTTTCCAAACTCTGTCTTTTCATTATTTATCTGCGGAGCTCTGACTGAGCGGGAATGCAATCTCCCAGCAGTCCCTGCTTTGTATTCACACAACCGCGCACGTTCACACCTCAGAGCCGCCACAGTCCGACCAATCAACCGCGGGCCTCTGCAGTCCGACACCTCACACAGGGACCCCCCCCCAACACAGACGTGTGCATGTACAGGACTAGACCCGGGTTAGAACTCATGTATCCCTCAGTCCTTTGAAGCATTAGATAAGAGGACGAGTTCTCAGAAAGTCACAAAGGATAATAAGCAGTTAGCCGCATAATGAGATGTAAGGTTTGAACTCGTCTCAGGGCTGTAATACATTCCAACTGGAAAATGAAATGTGGATAAATATTCACGCTGAGAAACAAATAGGACAAAAACTAATCTCAAAGAAAAACGATTTATTGCACCAACAAAAGCAAAAGCCACTAAAATACTAAATATATAAATAAACGCAGCCTATTTCCTTTGCTTGTTTGTGTCTCTGTGTTTAAAAGCAGGAAAGAGGAGAAGAAATCTCCTGTGAAAGAGCAAAGGAAGGAAAAGGTCATTCAGTTTGATGGAAGTCTCAAAGTTTCTGTACGAAGCCGGAAAACATCTGAAAATCAGCCGAGGCTCGTTCTCCTGATGGAAACAGCTTCTGCTGCTGTTCTCACAAACATCCATGAACTCCAAACAAAGAACGTCTGTTTAGAATATGATCCTCTGCTAAATGTTGTGCACATGAACAACACAATGACTCAACATGACACAATGACGAGTTAAACTCGTGCTGAAGACCTTTACACCATCTTGTCCTAAATGTTCTCAAATGAAAGGAAACGTTTTCTTACAGTTGTGATTTCTTAATGTTCCCATATAACACAATATTAAATATGATATTTTTACAGTTGACATTCACGTAGAGTAATCTAGCATTTGTTTACTTTGCCATTTTAATGATACTTCAGTTTAGCTGAGAGTCAGCTGGAGCGCTCCTCAGACTCAGCAGCAGATCGAACAGATGCGCCGCTTGATGATGAAATTCTTCTCCCTCGATTTCTTTTCTTCCCCGTGTGACGAACAAAGAGCTGCTGCTGTGAAGAGTGACAGCGCTTCAGAGGGAGAGACGGAGGGGGAGACGTGAGGGGGAGAGAGAGGGGGAGACGTGAGGGGGAGACGTGGAGCACTCGTCCTGAAGAGATGAGTTCTTCACTCGCAAACACGAGATGAGAAGCGACGGCTGTTTTGAGTCGAGGGAAAGTGTCATCCAGCGCTGAGGAGCTCTGAGGAGCAGGAAGGAGAATAACCTGCGTCCTCCAGCTCAAAGGAGCAGAGGATCCAAATGATTCAAGATTAATGAAGCCATTTTGTTTCATTCAACTTTCATTTCTATGAAGACACATCATCATTTTAAATTATGAATTTGTAAACTGACAACACAGAGAAAGGAGACGTCAATCAAAACACAACGTGGGTTTCTTGGAAATAAAAGCAAAGGTTGGAAATTAAAAGACGGCAGATTCACAATGTTTATAAAGAAGAATATAAGAGATAAAGAGTTCCTTTCTACTGTCGTGTCCAGAGTCACAGTGAGGATCAGGGACAGCTGCAGCACAGAAGGTCCTCTGGGCCACGAGGGTTTGAATCTGAGCAGTGAGTCAAGAATAACAAGTGAAGAGAAGAGAATAAAACTCTCAATAAAGACTGGAGCACATGATGATAACATGTCTCACAGGTTTGATCCTGCTGAGTCACAGCGTGAGGTCACATTCACACTCTGTTTAAAGCTCCTGTCAGTGACTGATAAGAACCAATGGGAAGGAGAAGGTGTGCGTCTGCTGGTGAAGAACCTGAACCTGGCTCAGGAAGTGGAGGTGCTGCCTGGACACCTCATCTCCTCTCATCTCCTTCTGAAGGTGAAGCTTCATTCTGTGTGGAGCAGTGACTCAGGTTCTTCTGCTGCTACATGTCACCTGTCGGGTCCAAGTCTTTGGGACTTGACCTGAAGGCTGTGGTCATTACGACCCTCAAAGGATCAACAAAGATAACGGATGGATGATGGATGATGGATCATAAAAACACAAAGTAAGGTTTATGTGCAGAGTGACCTTCTGAAGTTTAGAGAATGTCTGAAGTGCAGTCCTCTGTCATCAAACTCATCAGACTCTTATTTTGACAGAAATTAAACATCTTTAAGATCGATTATTGTCGGAGCTCATTATGAGTCAGATTCATTTCTCAGATCTTTAAACATCCGTCCTGGTGACTCGCTCTCAGTAAACATTAAATGATATAACAGGTCTCACTGCAGAGCCTGTGTGTGATCAGGGAAAGTTGCAGCAGATATCACAGAGGGAAAGTTCTGTTCCCAGAGTCTGAATGTGTTCCACAGGAAGTAAGAGAATCCAACAGGGAGTCCAGAGCGCTTCCCACAGAAGGTCCTGGACACGGCTCCCATCTGCAGGAGGTTTCCCAGCTCCTCTCCCATCCTCATCATGTGGGAGGTGAACACCAGCTTCCATGAGGAGGTGGCGTGTGAATACCAGGCCCGATTATAGAAACATGAGGCAGACCTCCAGCCAGACGGCGCCAGATGGACGGAGGAGATATGAGAGGATGAGGCTTCAGAGCCTGAAGCCAGTGTGAACCAGGGAGGATGAGGCCTTAGAGCCTGAAGCCAGTGTGAACCAGGGAGGATGAGGCCTCAGAGCCTGAAGCCAGTGTGAACCAGGGATGATGAGGCCTTAGAGCCTGAAGCCAGTGTGAACCAGGGAGGATGATGCTTCAGAGCCTGAAGCCAGTGTGAACCAGGGAGGATGATGCTTCAGAGCCTGAAGCCAGTGTGAACCAGGGAGGATGAGGCTTCAGAGCCTGAAGCCAGTGTGAACCAGGGAGGATGAGGCCTCAGAGCCTGAAGCCAGTGTGAACCAGGGAGGATTCAGCAGCTGCTAAGTATCAGTCCAATCAGATTCAGATCAACCTAGGGGTACATTCTCACAACTCCCACAATGCAGTTTTCAAGATGTGAACCCAGTTCTCACATGTTACACATCTGTTACACATCCCCCCCCCTCCCCCCCAACACTACATCACAACCTGGCAGAACAGATGAGGAAGATATAAATGTCTTTTCCTGGTTGAATGCACATGAGACCAAACAAACACAACAACTAGTGGTCACTCACTGGAACGACAGGCAGATGTGCAGAGTTGTGTTGTGTTGTGTGGATATTCATCACTAGTTGTGAGGAGACGTTGTTGAGTTCAGCTTATGAATATGAATGTGAACGTATAGAGGAAGGTCTCGCTTCATTGGCGACGTCCTGCAGCTCCAATACAATATGAAACAGCCATCGCTCACTGACGCACATACAAGCTGCAGGTTACTAACACACAAACACACACACACAGACACACACAGACACACACAACACAATCAACTGGCAGCTCATCAGACAAATAAAATCACTGATGTGAGACGAAGACGTTCTGAATAAGTTAAAGTTAATATGTTGCGTATTGAGACCGACAGAGAGAAGGAAGAGGTCGTGTTGATTTGAAATTGATGAAAATAACCACAAATAAAATGATAACTCAACTGAGACAGAATCACAGCGAGGAGACACTTTAACACACAACATTACAAACATGTTGTCAGTGAATAAATCAACCTTTAAAGAAAATCATCAACGGACACGACACTGCATCATGCTGCGGCTCAGTAACACACACACACACCAGTCCAGGTCCAGTCCGAGGTCCAGGTCCAGGTGTAGTCCCAGGTCCAGTCCCAGGTTCAGTCCCAGGTCCAGTCCCAGGTCCAGTCCCAGGTTCAGTACCCAGGTCCAGTCCCAGGTTCAGTACCCAGGTCCAGTCCCAGGTTCAGTCCCAGGTCCAGTCCCAGGTCCAGTCCCAGGTTCAGTCCCAGGTCCAGTCCCAGGTCCAGTCCCAGGTCCAGTCCCAGGTTCAGTACCCAGGTCCAGTCCCAGGTTCAGTCCCAGGTCCAGTCCCAGGTCCAGGTTCAGTACCCAGGTCCAGTACCCATGCCAGTCTGGTCAGTGAAACAGTCCCAAGTCAAGTCAGCAAAGTCCAAAGCTCAACATCCTGAACCGGAGCTTTGAGTCTGTGATGAGTTATTTTGAACCCTTCAATGATTCTATATTTATTTTCAAGAAAGGAAAATTACATCTAGAAGAATATATAAAGCTTTTTAAATCTATATTAGTTGTTTTCAAATGGACGTCTCAACATTAAAACACTCTTTGCTCTTCCTCCTCCTCAGAGAGTTCGGCTCAGCTTGATGAAATCAGATCTGTCGCCGTGGAGAGGAAGAGATGATTGGCCACAGAGTTTGAAGGCTCTGTTGTTGGTTGTGTTGTGTTTGTTTGCATTGTTCTCACATTGTGTGTTTTCATACCAACATCATCAGAAGAATCTCCTGAGTGTCTGTGAATCTAATTCTGTCTCAGCTCTGTCTCGTCTGTCGCTCCAAAGAGGAAATGAAATCTCTCACCTGTGCTCCGGCCTGTCGGGCGTCACGAGGCCGCTCCACAGTGTGAGTGTGTGTTGTTCAGCCGGTGCATCCTTCACACTGGGGGGACGACACCAAACCTGTCCTATGCTAATTGTGTCCTTTAATCAGGCAGGTTGCCTCCTGACTGAGACACAGATGGTGAGGAACCACAGCGCTGGTCTCAGAACATGAACTGTGACAGAGTGAGAGCAGTGGGGACGTCCTGCTGGTCGACTCTGGAACAGCAGGACGTCCTGCTGGTCGACTCTGGAACAGCAGGACGTCCTGCTGGTCGACTCTGGAACAGCAGGACGTCCTGCTGGTCGACTCTGGAACAGCAGGACGTCCTGCTGGTCGACTCTGGAACAGCAGGACGTCCTGCTGGTCGACTCTGGAACAGCAGGACGTCCTGCTGGTCGACTCTGGAACAGCAGGACGTCCTGCTGGTCGACTCTGGAACAGCACGGACGCCTCAACTCACCTGTTTTTAACAGTTTGATTTAACCTTTAACAGCAGCAGAAGACGGAGAAACACAATGTGTGTATTTTATAATATTTGTCACATGCTGCTGTTGTCACATGAATGGAAACATAATTTGTTTTTTTCCTTTAAAAACGAATCTGCTCCTTGTCACTGAAACACTTGTGTGGCTCCGCCTCCGTTCAAACTGGTGCTTTCAGGTGAAGGAGGGTTTGGTTATGATTATTAAATTTAATGAGACACTTTACTTCCTGTGACTTGGCACCTTCACTTCAGAGGATGTTGGAGGTGGAGACTGAGCTCAGGTTGTTTACACATTGTTCACCAGCTCAGTAAATCAGTGCAGATACTTACCTGCATCTCCCACAGACACACACACACACACACACACACACACAGACACACACACACTCAGATGCACACAGATGTAAACACAGCTCAGCAGCCCACCCGGTCTAATCATTTCTCAGGGGCGCCCTATTTTCCCTGTGACAGCACCGACAGTGAACTGTAGCTGCGAACATCGTGTTTTACTGGTGACAGAAGCGAATGAATTATTCCTAATGATGTGCTCGGCTGCCTCGGTATCAGTGAGGCTGCTGCAGGTGGCGTGAAGCGGGAGGTAATCCAAGAACCATCGAGTTTCAGGGGAGAATGTTCTTCCTCTCGGGGGGCAGACTCCCCCCTCGATGTCTGAGCTCATCACACGTTACTGGAGAATAAATATACATCCATGTGTTTTGTCCGTCTCCTCCAGGATCACGACGCGGTCGAGTCTTTATCACTTGTTGTAAAACACGAAGTCCAGAGAGAAGCTCATTGGTTCATCAGAAAAAGCTTTATATATGGATTGTGGGATGGATCTCACCCCCTCACATTGGCTCTCTCATCAAATCATCAGCCCCAAAACACATGAACATCTGTTTTTCTTGTCATCACCTGTTTAACTGAAGGAATCATCTGTCAGTGGAAGGTCCTTAGCTCCACTTACCCATGAAACGTTGGAGGTTTATTGCCGGTGAGTGCGACAGGTGGAAGGAACCTGTCTATTCACAGGTGGACACATGTTTAAATCCCTCCACAGCTGCTGAGCCTCAAACCTCAACCACTGAGATCAGACCTGAGCGACGCAGCCGAGGAGTTTAACACACATCTGGTCATTTATCACCTGGAGCCCGGTTACAGCAGCTGAACCAGAGACGGATCATTGAGCAGAACCTGCGACAGGATATGAGGACTTGATGCTGCTGGTGTCAAACCTGGTGCTGAACCTGGTTCTGAACATGGTTTCGAGCCTGGTGTCGAACCTGGTGTCGAGCCTGGTGCTGAACCTGGTGCTGAACCTGGTGTCAAACCTGGTGTTGAACCTGGTGCTGAACCTGGTGCTGAACCTGGTTCTGAACATGGTTTCGAGCCTGGTGGTTATGATCCAGCCGTGTTTCTTTCACCAGAGTTAAAGGGAGGAAGGACTCAGATGATCTTTGAATCTTTGAGTCTCAAAGACAAAATCAATTAAACCTTAAAGATCTAAATCCAAGCTTGTGTTCAATCATGTTTTCTCCTCTGTGTTCATTTTCCTAACAAATGTCTTCTTCTTGTTATTGGGCCTCAATCGAGCCAGGAACATGTTTAAAGATCCATTTGATTCTCATCCAAACTGTATTGGTTAATCTTGGATGAAATGATGTTGAATTGTTCTGATAAAATGGAAAAAAGCCCAAAACACGACCAGCGTCTGTGTGATTAACCGAGTGTTGATGATGTGGATGCACTCATGATTGGCTGGCAGGCTGCTATGGCAACAGACACACTGACATGGCAGCGCGACAGACGTTAATTAAAAGCCGAGGAGCCGATGAGGAGTCGTTTGGGTCGTTTGGGCACTTGATGGATTTGAGCTTGGGTTCGGGGACTTGTCGTAAACAGGTCATTTTGGGGCAGTTTAGTCAAAGGGAGGATTGGTGTCAGTTCTGAGATGAGGACCGCCTCATGCCTCCGTGTCCTTGAGTGTCTCCACCTACTTGTTCATTCATTACAAGTCACTCAGGGCGGGGACATCATCAGCTAAATCCCCAAGTAATAATACTGCAAGGGCACTTTGAAGGAACTGCTGGATACCACGCCTTTATCTCTGTTCACCACACACACACAGATGCACGAGCAAGCAAATTCCCCTTTATTAATGATGTTCTCATTTAGTTCGGTGATTCAGTGCGAGGCCTCTGGCAGATGCCTTGTTTATATGACTTGTGAGCTTCTCTGGTGCATCTGCTGCTCAGATGCTGTTGGGCTGCGTTCCAGAAGGCTCCTCCAGCCGAGAGACGCTGTGAGTCCGGGATGAAAGTCCTGGTTGTCCTCCGTCTGTCCAGAAGACAGTGAGGCAGAGCAGAGGGGGGATTGGATCCAACTCTTCAGAAGATCTTGATTTAGATTTCGTTATTATCATGATAGTGAGTTCATTCAACTCAGCTGTGATCTTTGAAGTCAGCAGCACTGAGGCCGACCTCCTCTCAGAAGGACCGGCGGTGACTAATTGGTCCCGAGACCTTTTCTGAGTAAAGATTTTTGGAATATCTTCGTCTGTGACTTGTGCTTTTCAGTTCCCGTCACTTTTCTCCAACTGTTGAATCCTCAGAAAACCTCTGTCGTGTCGAGGAGACGTCACAACAGACGAATTCCACGTTAACAAATCTTTAGACGTGAAGAAAGACGATAACTTGCTGCATATTCATGGTTAAAAGCCGGAGTCAACACCCCTTTGATCACAGAAGCTGATGAGCAAAGCAAAACCTTATCTGTTCTCCAGACGTGCTCCTGATGTCGATGGAGGAATCAAGAGCCAGACTGAGGGGAAAGCTCTCAGGGGCTGTCTGGCCTGTAAACAACACTTTAATAGTACAATCAATGTTTAATACCACAATCAACTCTTTAATAAATAACTCTGCCATCGACGATTCAGCAGGAGAGCTGAGGAGAGGAAGCACAGAAAGGTACGAGGAGAGGGAACCGCTGGAGATGAAAGAGAAGTGAACACGAGGAAGTGAAGAGCTGACGCAGGAGGATAAACAGCTGGGAGGAGATGAAAAGACTGAATCAGGAGAAAGAGAAAGAGGGCGGATGAAGAGGGATGTGGAAAAAGGGAGAAGAGGGAGAGAGAGAAATGTTGAAGTTATAAAAAAAATGGGAGAAAGGAGGGAAAGAGGAGGAGAAGAGCATCTGGGTGGTGAGATGAAAAGGAAGAAAAAAGTAATTAGACAAATGTTTTTAATAAGTGGAAACAAGCCTCAAACCTCCTGTGAAGTAATATGTTAATAAACTGCATCTTCACTTAATGACTCAGCAGGAGGGAGAAGACCTCAGGTAGAAGAGGAGGAGAGAGGAGGAGGAGAGGAGGAGAGGAGGAGAGGAGGAGGAGAGGAGGAGAGGAGGAGAGAGGAGAGAGGAGGAGAGGAGGAGAGGAGGAGAGGAGTGGAGGAGAGGAGTGGAGGAGAGAGGAGGAGGAGGGAGGAGGAGAGGAGGAGAGGAGGAGAGGAGAGGAGAGGAGGAGAGGAGGAGAGGAGGAGAGGAGGAGGAGGAGAGGAGGAGAGGAGGGGAGAGGAGGAGAGGAGGAGAGGAGAGGAGGAGAGGAGGGAGAGGAGGAGGAGAGGAGGAGGAGAGGAGGAGTGGAGGAGAGGAGAGGAGGAGATGAGGAGAGGAGTGAGGAGGGAGGAGAGAGGAGGAGGAGGAGAGGAGAGGAGGAGAGGAGGAGAGGAGAGAGAGGAGGAGTGAGGAGGAGGAGTGGAGGAGAGGAGCGTAAGAGGAGAGGAGGAGGAGAAGGAGGAGAGGAGGGAGAGGAGGAGAGGAGGAGAGGAGGAGAGAGGAGGAGAAGGGAGGAGAGGAGGAGAGGAGGGAGAGGAGGAGAGAAGAAGGAGGAGAGGAGGAGGGGGGAGGAGGAGATAGGAGCTGCCTTCTTCGGTGCGCTTTTGCTCTCTTTCCTTCTTCTCTCTCTTGCTTCTCTTCTTCTCGCTTCTTCTTCTCTCTTCTATTCTTCTCCTCTCTTCTTCTCTCTCTCTTCTTCTCTTCTCTCTCTTCTTCTCTCTCTCTTTCTTCTCTTGCCTGGCTTTCTTACTTCTTCTTCTTCTCTTCTGCCGCTCTTCTCTTCTCTTCTTCGTTCTCTCTTCGTATCTCTCTCTTCTTCGACTTCTTCTATTCTTCTCTTCCTCTTCTTCTCTTCTTCTTGCTTACTCATCTTCTCTTCTATCTCATGCCTTCTCTCTTCTCTTCGCCTCACATTCTCTCACCCTCCCTCTTCAATCATCCTCTCCCTCTTCTCCTCCTCATATTCTCTCTCGAAACCCATCTTCCCCCTCTTGTCTCTCTCCCCTCATATAAACACAAACCCTCTCCCACCCCCCATCTAAATACCATACTCCCCTCATCTCTCGTCTCTCTCTCGCTCTATATATATAGATATAGTACACATATATATTAGATATAGATATACATAGTATTGTAGAGATACTATAGATGATACATTATATGAGATACTGCAGCCCTGCAACCAGTAATAACAAGCATCCGGTGCATATGTCGTACAACACCCCACACCAGCTGTCCAACACCCCAACACGCCATAGACAGAGAGACAATAGCTAACACATAGAAACACACAATATTGTACTGCCCACCCCACAGACACCCACACACACCCACACACGCTCACAACACACACACACACACACAGACGGACACACACACACATGCTGATTGGCCACATCTTTACATGGCCGGAGAGTCTTTGGCACCATCGGAGGGATTTTTCACAACTGACCAAAGAAACATCTGTAGCAGCAGCCGGCTGGAGTCAACACACACACACACACACATACACACAGACACACAAACACACAAACACACATCCACACAGTGCAGTGCTCGGGCAGTTTCATTGGTTTGTGTTTATTTCTGTCGATAAAGTACTGTTTGCATAAACTGACCATAGGGCAGCCGGGTTTTTATTATTTCAAACGGACTGCAGCCTCCCACAGGATGTGTGTGTGTGTGTGCGTGTGTGTGTGTGTGTGTGTGTGTGTGTGTGTGTGTGTGTGTGTGTGTGTGTGGTCACAGGCCACAGACTGCAGCTGCTACTCGCTCTGCTGCATTTCCTCAGTAACACCCTCCGTATGGATGAATGTGTGTGTCTGTGATTGTGTGTTCACGGTGTTTGAGGCGTTTCTCTCCGACCCTCGATTCACACGTTGATTTCAGCCGCTCGCCTCCTGGTGTTTCCTCTGGGGACCCCGAGAGCAGCCAGCAGCAGAGAGGAGCAGGACTCACCTTCTCTACGGCCTTTCACACAAAAGGGGAATTGATCTTTTAGTGCGTTTCCTCCCAAGTCGTTCACACAGAATGAAACGCACACATTCGCCTGCTGTGCGACAACGAAGCAGTTCCAGGTTGTGTGTGTGAGGTGAACTGCAGAATCACCTGGAAACACAAACCTTTCTCTTATACAGCGGACAAATAGAAAAGATAACAACCGACTGTGGTTGTGTCGAGTCCACGTTGTGAGTTTGTGTTCTTTCTGTTGTTGTTTCATTCTGGGAGTAGAAACAGGAGAGTCAGAGTTCGTTGCAGGTGTGAAAACAGATTGTGAATCAGATTTCATCTCCGCTGGTCAGCTGCAACACAAACGAGTTATGTACGAGACTATTTCAATGGCAGAAACAAGTGAATCCTTTGAAGTCTTCGGTGGAACTGGTATTTCGGTTCATACTGTCACAAAAGTGCTTCGTGCAAAAGGTAATTTCACAAGTTAAAGTAAAATACCAAACTGTTGCAGCTTCCACTGGTCGAACCGTCACACCTGTTCTCTGCAGGAGGATTAATCTCTATCTCCTCCCGTGTTAGAGGTGCCCTGACGTATGAATTCAACACGCTGCTCTCCAGGAATCAGAGACAGGTCTTACTCTGTGTGCACGCCTCTGTCCACTGATCCTCACTGTGCTGCATGGAGCTCTGCCTCTGCAGCGTCTCAGCGTCGCTTCAGGAAAACGACTTCGCTCTTTGATTTGACTCGAGCTCATCGACACAGAGGCAGTTTAAAAACAGTGTCACCGCTCAACACATCAATCTGACGCTTGGCGGAGGCGTGAACACAGAATCCAATGTTTTCCTTGTAACAGGTTTTGTTGACTTTATATATTTTACAGCCGAGTTGTTAAGTGGCTCGTTCTGCTGTCGACACATCGACAGGCGGCCGACACACAAACACAACCAGCGTCAGATACGATCTTCACTACAAGTCCTTTGATCCACCGCAGCTGAATGAGCCCTGTTACCAGTTTGTGCTCCGACGTGTGTCTTTGTGTCGGCTGTTGTGTAGCGTGCTGCAGATAAGAGGCTGTGTCACTGCACCCGGCTGCATTGTTCCCGTGATAAGGACGCAGGCAGGGAGACGCTCTGCAGGAGACAGAGATGTTATCTGCGGGGGGGGGGCAGCAGAAGATGTACCAGGCGGGTGTGTTTAGTGTGTGTCTGTGATGGATGAGTGTATAGAGCAGGTGAATAGGATACAGTGGAGGGTGAGTGTGAGTTAGTGTGTGTTTGTGTGAGTGTGATTTTTGTATCTACCAACAACAGCCACAAAGGTTTTGTAATTATTTTTTTGAAAAGTTACCTCCTGCACATGAGACATTTTCATTTTACACAATGATACAAATTGTGAGTCTGAGAAACTGGAGGAAGCTTCACATTATCATCTCCACTGTGACATGTGAATCTGTGTGAAGTGTGGACGAGGAACCGTTCACACCTGGTTCAGTTCAGGCTCCTCAGAGCAGAAGAGGAGTTCTGGTTCTGGATCGAACTGAACCTGGTTCTGTTGGTTTGCAGTGAAAACACTTGTTTCCCAGAGTTCCACTGGAATCAGACCACAGAGGAAAGAAAACCAAGCAACTGATATTTATGAGGGTATGACGCCATTGAGAGGTAAATACATGTTATCAGAAATAATATAAATACTAAATGTGTATATATATTCCCTCTATGTATTTGTAAAGCGTCTGTGTTTCTGATCTATGTACAGATGTTGGTCTTTGGTAAGCTCTTCCCTACCACAGTATTCTATGAGTGCAGGTGTTTTTCTGCCCAGTCATCCTGGATGATCCTGGATCTGCTGAACGCCCGGCAGCTGGAGCGTATGAGCTGTGGGACGAGGGAGGAAGACAACTCCAGTTTCCTGCCCCTCACTGCACAGCCGGGCTGGATCAGACAGGGGTTAAGCACCTTGCTCAGGGGCACTTCAGTATTATTTACTGAGACGGAGCATCTTTGGCTGTGATAGCGGGGCTTTGAACCGTTGACCTTCCAATCACAGGGCCACTTCTCAACCCAACCCCCCCCGGTGAACCCACCCTGACCAGGCCTTGATTAATGTAGGAGGGTGAAGTGGATGAGACAGAGGAGGCAGAGGTTCCTCTTCCTCTCCGTCTGTCTCTCTCCATCCCTCCGTCTCGGCCACCGGCTGCTCTGTATAACAAACCTTCACTTTCCCTCGACACTGATTAAAAGCTCATTTCTTCTGACCTCTGTCTTTGTATCTGTCTCACACTTTTAGACTCTCTGTTGTTTTCTGTTGCACCAGCGTCCTCAGGTGTCCCCCGTCCCTCAGGGTAGAGGACAGCATGTCAGCACTTCACCGTCTTAATTAACATGAGACTCAGGTCCTGAGGGGTCATGTGTGTATATGAGGGTCATGTGTGTATATGAGGGTCATGTGTGTATATGAGGGTCATGTGTGTATATGAGGATCATGTGTGTATATGAGGGTCATGTGTGTATATGTGGGGTACTGTAAGAATATAAGACGACAAAATATAAAACATGTAACTTGTTGTTTTTAAACATTTTAATGAAAAATGAACAGAAAACCACAACCATCAAACTCTCTCTGTAGATTAGATCCCTGATGTGGTTTGAACATGTTCTTACTGTGGAGAGTAAAAGCATTTAAAGAAAATAATTAGTGTTCTATGACACTCTCTGTTTTCATTAAGTTTTGTGTTCTCATTGTTAATAAATTGTTGTTGTACTTGAACAATGAGATTTGTGTGTACTGGGGCCCAGCAGCCCGTTGTCGGACCTTCACGGTTCAGCCTCTTCTCCAAGGATTCATTCTACTTTTGGAAAAGGGACGAATCCATAAGTGTGAGCGACTGGTTCTGTCCTCACCTGCAGAGCAGAGACCTCCTGGAGACCGGAGCTGCAGAGGAGCTGGAGGAGCTGGACCGAGGCAGCCAGATGAAAAGAACCTTCTGGCTGCTTTATGTCGATATGTTCTCTCTTCTTTGACTGTTTCTGGCCTTGAGACGTCAATTCTTAATTGATTCATAACTGTGTCTTTTCACCTTGGTTACCATAGCATTCAAACACATAATAACTCATGTTCCAGTCTGGTTTGTAAAGCACTGAACGATCCTGCATCTCTCTGCTAAGCGCTGCCTTTTTATAAAGGTCAAATGCTGCCTGATGAAATATGTGTTGATGTTTTCCAGAGAAATGTTAGGTTAATTTAAGGTCTTGAATATTATATGAAGACGCACAGTTTTTATATCCACTGGAAACTTCAAGTTCGGTACCAACATTAACAAGATGTTAAATTAATTAGCCTTGATTATGGAGGTCTCCTGTTCATCCCGACCAGAACCCGAACCAGCTCCATCAGCTTCAGGAACATCAAATCGATTTACATGTAAACGTACAAACAGTAACTTCTTCAAATATACAGATATACATGTTCAGCTGCTTGTGTAATTGTGCTGACAAACTACACAACCACACAAAGGGTATTGCTGATGGAGTTGTCTCTACCTGCAGGATTCAAACTCCTAAACAGACTGATGGAGTGATTGTGACGACGACAACCTGATGGAACAAACTCATCGTTACTGATGTTGTGCGTTTTGCTTCACAAACAAACATTTTACTGAGTCGGTTCCTGACAGAGTCCTGGAGCCGGCGTCCCGTGGAGCAGATGGTAATCCAGCGCTGCCAGTGGAGAGACGGCTCCTGGATCATCTCACCAACTAATAATCACATCTCTGATAGAGAAACAACTGTCTGGTTTCCCACAAACAGGCTGAGGGCCTGCTTCTGTTTGTGAAGGATGGTGATTCATCATCTTTCTTTCAAAGATGTGAGAAATAATCCAACAGGGCAAACTGCTTTGATTTCAACAGAACCTTTAATGTTAGAAGTTCCCCGACACCATTACATACAAGTGTAGATGGAGAAATAGTCATTGAGAGGTTCATTCAAACGAAGTCCATCCTGATGCGTCTGTTTCCAGACGACCAGGCCTGTTGGAGGATGAGTGTTTTCCAGCTTCTCTGTGGATGTTCAGGCCAGAGAGCGAGTGTGAGGTCCTGCGGCTGCTCATGATCCATCTGCTTCAGACTGCAGCCATCAGCGTGTAATGGAACCATCAGCCGGGGGAGCAGATGGAGAGAGCCGAGGCTCAGGGAGATAATGGAGGTGGGCTCGGGTCTGCTGTGTGTCTCTGGATGTAAGTCTGTGCAATTGTGTGCACACAAATGTGTTTGTGCATCTTGTGGAAAGAGTGTAAGTGAGGCGCAGACAGAGGGCGGGCTAAGTGCAGGCCGCTCTGAACTCCTGGAGGCCGGGCTAAGAGGGGTGAGCTGGTGTTGGTGGCGAGGTCGATCTCACTTCAAGTCTATTTGTTTTGTGTTTCCACATGTTCCAGCCCCGCTGCCCTCGGCCTCCAGGTCGGGACGGTTTCCTCTGTGGAGCCGAGTGGAACCACAGGGGGTCCGAGGTTCCTCTGGCTCCTCAGCAGCTGCAGCAGGGGGACGTGAAGCTGTGTGACTGGAAAACACAATCAAGCATCCACTCACAAACTGAAAAGGTCACACACTGTTTTTCATTGTCGGCTCCGTTAGGTGTTTTTTTTAAGTTCTACCTGAGCTGTCAGTGTGCCACTTGTTATTGTGTATGTGTGGATAAATATGTGTTAAATTCATGCGTTTGACTGAACAACATCGGGTTCACTCCACATTTCCCTGGAAGGCCGAGCTTGAATTGAGCAAAAGGGAACAGAGTCGGATGAGAGGAGTTTCTGCTCCGACGATCGAGTGATGATTATCTTTTGTTTTCGCGTCTCCTGCTGTTTGTGAAGCAGCTAGTGAGAGAAAACATGAATTAATTAACACGCTACACGAAGCCTGCGATGATTCAACGTCTAAATCAGTAGATGCCTCATGTATTCACCTACGCTCAGATTAACATCACACACAAGACACTTCCCACATTCATGTCAGTCAAAAGCAAAAAGTATGAACTCATTTTTAGCATCTAGTGTTTCCTAATGAGGAGCAGAGACTCAGTCAGGGTGAGTGGAGCGGTCGAACGTAGAGTCCCAGGGATTAGATGGAGCCGGTGGCAGTGAGATGGACTGATCCCTGAGATTAGACTGTGACCCCGGGGACCTGGAGACAGATAACAACCTGCTCCCTGTGTGTCATCGTCCGGCTGCAGTGATGAGAAGCTGCTCTGAGATTTAAAAACCTGCTTTGTGGGTCAATTCAGCCGATTTGGTGGATTACGTTCAGATTGTGAAACGATCACCAGCTGAACCTGAGATGAACCTGAGTGAGAAGAAAACCCTGATGTGTTTAACTGAGAGAAGCTGGAGGACACTGACCAGAGAACATGGGAGAGGGGAAGGTGGAGGGGTGGAGGGATGGAGGGATGAGGGATGAGGAGTGGAGGGATGGAGGGATTAGTAGGAGAGGGGAGGCAACTTGGAGCTGAAGTAAAGGTCAGTGTGGATCAAACAGTGATCCTCAGCCCTCTGTGTACTGCTGCCAACCTGCCACTGTGTGTGTGTGTGTGTGTGTGTGTGTGTCTGTTCCTGTGTGTGTGTGTGTATCTGGTCAGCACTCCTCCACGTCCCTTTGCCTCTATAGTAATAATAAACATAAAACAATCATCCAGTCCAATCTGATAACTAAAATGTTTGATTTAAACTGTGACTTGTTTCTTCTGTCAAGATGAACTTTTTAAGAAACAAAACGTTTCTGTTTAAAGTCACTGAAACTTCAAAATGTTGTCACAGTCACAGTTTGCTAACCTTTCTTAAATTCTTTAAAAAAAACTAATACCTGCAATGATTATGGAACATACGTATATTAATAAATTATTTAAACAAATATAATCAATTTTTGTTTATATAAATAGTATAGAGATCTCTCTCAAATAACTAGATAAAGAACGTCTAAACAACTATCTTAAACGCTAGAAGATAAGAAGTAATCTGATAAAAAACTAACCCTCAATAAACTAACACCTCTTCTAAACGCTCTTAGCTAATAAACATTTTGAATATTAATGAACTCCTTCAGATTCTCCAAAATCTAATCTTTCTTTAAACTCAAATCATAACTTAAAAAAATCTTTAATCTCTAAATCTAAGAAAGAATCTTAAAAAAAATGACCTATGCCCTCCCCCCCCCCAACCCTAATGATATTAGTGCTAAAAAATCTAAAACTCCTTTAATAAAAACTTAATTCTAAACGACGGTAAATCTAAGTTCTCTCCTACTATACTTCTCTTAAACAGAAAAAAGAATCTAGAGTAAGTCTTATTAATGACTTTAATCTTTGAACATTAGTGAAAAACAAAGAATAAACTCTATTCTAAAAATTTTAATAAAAACTTAAACACCTCTTCAACTTATCAGACTAAATAATTGAAAATTCTGACACTAATAATACAAACTAAAAAAAGAGTCTAAAAAAACTCTCTCAAATGAGAACAACAGAACAAAAAGAAAAAATTTAGACTGCTCTATAATTATCATTTAAATACTAAAGATATACCTTAAATTTGTAAACTCTCCTAAAACTAAGAATAAAGACTAGATAAATCGACTACACCAATCTGATTACATACCGATGATAACATCCAATACTAATACCTAATAGTTAGAACACTAAATTTTTAATACCTAAAAATCAGATAGGGAACTACCATCAAAAATTAATCCCCCCCTGTCCACCACCGCCACCAAAATCAACACACTCATTCCCCCAAAGAGCACACAAAAGCTCAACATCATACGCCACAACACCCCGCATCTCGCTATACATCCAACCAACCCCACCAACAACCAGTCACACACCCAACACCCCCCAT
The DNA here is from genome assembly GCA_038501795.1 of Pseudopleuronectes americanus. Lineage (NCBI taxonomy): Eukaryota > Metazoa > Chordata > Actinopteri > Pleuronectiformes > Pleuronectidae > Pseudopleuronectes > Pseudopleuronectes americanus. The sequence continues at coordinate 64,281 of JBAMIH010000146.1, forward strand.
ACCCTTTCTATACCAACCCTTCCACAACAGCCGTCCCTCCCAAAGCAACATGGATACAAAAATACTTACTCCCTACAACAATAATAGAATAATATTACATTAGAGTTGATCAAATAAGGATAAAAAGTAACTATAAACACGCGCTAACGCACTTCTTCTCTGTCTAAATTATAATCTTTCATATATGTTCAAATAAATAGCTCAGAATCTTGACTACTGTTGAGGAGTAGCTCTGAATTGCTAGTGTGACTGAACATAATTACTTTAATATAAAGGAAAAATATGATAATTCCATTAATAATAAAAGTAACCATATCAAATATCTAAAAAAATGTATGGCTGACTTTTGAGATTCTTATTCAAAGCTAACTCTGAACTTAAAAATGCTCTTATAACCACTTATGCAAATAACTACAATCTTCTAATAAATCTAAAACTCTTAACTTAATAGTAAATAAGGAAAATATCTATTGCTTCGATTTCACCTAAAAGTTCGTCATGCTAAACTCTTAATAAATGAAATACCAAAATATAAAAATAATCTATACCTCTACTAATACTAAGATATTGAAAAGTCTACAATAAGAATTAAAGAAAACTCAGGTAAGAAAAAACGAAAAGGACAACCATAAATAAAAAAAGTAATGCTAAAACGAACTTATATAATTCTAAATATAAAACACCTCTAATAAGATTATAACTAGGAATCTCAAATCTTTCATCTAATAAAAAAAAAGACAACAATATAAAAGATAACTCGATGTAACTCTATAGAAATAGACTCAATACATAAGTATAATCTACATATACTACTATAATAATTTCTTTCTAATAATTAATTACTAAAGGGTGTAAAGTTAATTGCAATTAAATATATAATATTCTATTAAGAAAAACTTAAACCTTAGAAGAGACAAAATAAGAAATTATACTTTAAAAAAGTGAAAATAAATATGTAATTACTACTCCTAGTAGGAAGAAGATATTGTAAAATTCAATATCTTATCGTTCTTTTAAAAAATCTATCTCAAAAAATTGCAGATATCAAAGAGTGAATGAATAATAGAAAATAATATGGTATGCTAATTTCTAAATTGACAATTTTCTATACACCTACTAACGTAAAAAAACTTTAGATATTAAAGCTTTACATACATATTTTACTATACTAACAACAATACATAAAGAATTACTTAAGTGATCAAACTCTAAATTCAAAAAATCAAAGTAGAGTGAAAAACCTTTAAATTATAAAAAAAATGACAATAAAGTAAAAATTAGCAACTCTAATAAAACTTAGACAAAACAACTCTATAGTTTACAATCTCAACATAATAGAAACTCTCACTTAATAACTCTACGAAAGACACTGAAAGGGAAAAAACATCTTCAATACTCTAATAACCAAAAATCAAAATAACTGAGATAACGTAGTCTTTATTATAATCTGAATCTTAGATGAAAGATCTTGTTCTACAACTTCTATAACTGAACTTTCTCTTTTCAATTAATAAAATTTCTAATACTAACTCCATAAGACTCTCTACTCTAAGTCAAGAGCACAGTTAACTACGTCTAATAATAAAGGTATTCAAAAGGAAAAAGAACTAAATAAAAAAAATGATTATCTCTATAAATAGATCTCTTACTCCTAAACGCACCAACCATCCGTTCAGCACGACAAAACATTAGTACAAATCACGACAAGCAAGTCCATGAACACCTTAACTCATCAGAACCAAAGAACAATACAAAAAATCATACAATTTAAATTCAAATTTAAACGCAAAGCTCCATATCTACAACTAATTATAACATCTATCTTATTAATTTTATAAAATAATAACCTTGATTATGATCATTAAAAAAGAAATAAGAACTCTAAATCTCATTAAGGATATAAATTTAAATTAAAGAAAAAAAAAAGTTATAACATATACCAGGATGGAAAGCTACTTCTGACTAGTAAACTATTTTAAGCTCACTAAAATAAATAAACAAGAATAAAAAAATCACTATAATATCTATATATATAAAAGACTTAAATTTAGAAATACTATCAAGCATTTCTAAACCCTGTATGATTAAAACAAAGTACCGCTAAAAAAATAGGTCACTGAACTCTGAAAAAACTTAAAATAATAGCTATGTAATAACATGAAATCTTA
>JBAMIH010000147.1:0-66184 GCA_038501795.1 Pseudopleuronectes americanus
TTGATGTGTATTTGTGGTTTGTCTTTGGTTTGTGCTGTTATATGGTTGGGGTGTGTAGTTTGGGGGAGTTGGTGCTGTCGATCATTGGTGGTAGTGTGGCTGTGTTGTTGGTAGTTTTTGTGGGTTCGATGGAGGTTGGTTTTGGTTTGGTGGTGGTCACTTGGTGTGGAGTGGTGTATTTGCTGGTTTTTTGTTTTGGATTTTGTTTGAATGTTTGTTGGTGTGTGTGGATGGGAGATGTTAGGGGATGTGTGGAGTGGTGTCTCTTTAGTTTGTTATGTTTTTTTGGTTGGATGTGTGTTAGCATGTTGGTTTGTTTTGGGTGTGAGGAACATTTGGTGCTTGGAAGGCAGGATGTTTGTTTGGATGATGGATGGTGTTGTTGTGCTGTGTGTGGGATGTTGGGTGTGGTTTAGTTGTGGTGGGTAGTTGGATCTGGTCGGTGGGTGAAATTGTGTGTGGGTTGGGGGTGTCTTGTAGTGGTGGTTTTGTGCTGTAGTGGTTGGGTTTGGGTGTGGGTAGGTGGGAGTGTGTGGGTTATTGGTTGTGTGTGGAGTGTGGTGTAAGGTTGTGGGGGTGGTTAATGGTGCTGTTAGGTTTGGTGGTTGTGGGTATGTATGCTTGTGGATGGGGTTTTGGTGGGCGTATTAGTTGACTGTGTTTGGTTTGTTGTTTGGTTACTTTGTGGGTTAGGTGTTTTTTGGGTGTTGGTTAATCTGGGGGTTTTGGTGAGATGTAGTTTGCATGGTGGGGGTTGGTTTTGTGTGGTATTATGGCGGTGGTCAGTTATGCGTTGGTTGGTGCTTGTTGTGTGTTTGGTTGTTTATGGATCGTTGGGTGGGTTGAGGGTTGTCTGGTCTAGGTTGTTGGTGGACTTGATTGTTGAGTGGTGGTTTTGTTGGTGTCTGGTGTTTGTAGTTTCGTGTGGTGGGTGTTGTGGGGGGGGTGGGAGTCTTATTGTTGGCTATTTGTTAGTATGGGTATGTTGTTGGGGACATGGTTGGTTTGGAGGGGTGGGGGTTTTGGTGGGGTGGGGTTTTCCTAGTTTTTTTGTTGTTGGGTGGTTGTTGGGTGAAATTTGGTTGTTGTTGGTCATGTTGGTAGTATTGTTTGATTGGTGATTGGGTTGGTTTTGCGGTTTTGGGTATTGTCTTGGTTTTTTGGTGATTGCTATTTTCGGGATATTTGTGTGTCTGGGGTGTTTAGTGTGATGTTGTGTGTGGTCTTATAGGTGATGGTTGTGTAGTGGTGCTTGGTATTTGTGGTTGTGTGTGGGTGTTGGGGTTTCAGGTTGTTGGTTGGGAGGTGATGTGTGTTATTGGGGATTGTTTTTTTGAGTGTTATTGTTGGGAGTGGTGTCGGGATGGAGCGTGTTTTTGATTATGGTTTAATTTTTTGTTGTTTGTTTGGGGTTTGGTGGTTAGTGGTGGGGTGTTTGGGGAAGGATTGGTTTGTGGGGGTTTTGTGTGTTTTTATGGTGTGTTTGGTGGTTGTATGTTGTTTGTGTGTGGCAGAGGGGTTAGTTGGGGTTTTTGGGGTTCTTAATCTTTTTGGTTTGTTTGTAGTTTGTGGGGTGGCATATTTTGTCTTGTTGGATGTTGTGTGGTGTTGTTAGTGGGGGGATGGAGTGGTGTTGGTTGGTTTGTTGTTGTTTTGGTGTTGGGTGGGTTTGGTGTGGTTCTGTCGTGGTGGTGTTGTGGTGGGTGGTGTTTGCGGTTGTGGGGTTGGTTTTGGTGGTTGTTTTGTGTTTGAGGAGGTGTGGGTGGATATCTTTGGTGGTTTGGTGTTGTAGGTTGTTTGGTGTGTTTGGTGTTGTGTTTTTGGTGGTGGGTTAGGATTGGTGGTAGGTGTTGTGGTGGTTGTTGTTGTAGTGTGGTTGTGTGGGTGTGTTGGTTTGGTGGATGTGGTGGGTTGGGTTGTTTTGGGGTTGGTTGGGGTTGTTTGTGGGTGTGGTGTGAGTGGTGGTTGGTTGTGGTTGGTTGTGTTCTGATGGTGTGTGGTGGTGGTGTGCGGTTGTGGGTGTGGTAGTTTGGTGGTTTCTGTGGGATTGTGTGGTGGTTGTTGGTGGTGGTTTGGTTGTGTTGTATGTGGGTGTGGGTGGTGTAGTGTTGGGTTTTGGTGGTTGTGGTTGTTGGTTTTAATGTTGTGGTTTGTGGTTGTTGGTGTGTTTGGTTGTGTTTTTTTGTGTTGTTGTGTTGTTGGTGTTGGTGGGTGGGTTGTGTTGGTGTGGTGTGTTTGTGGTGGTGGTGGTGTGTTGTTTTTGTGTTTGGTGGTTTTTGTGTTGTGGGTGTGGTGGTATTGGGTTTTGGTGGTGTTTGGTTGTGGTAGTGTTGTGTTTGGTTGTGGTGTGTTTGTTGGTTTGTGTGGTTTTGTTGTGGTTTTTGTTTGTGTGTGGTGGTTGGATGTTGTGTGGTTGAGTTGTGTGGTGTGATGTGGATGGTGGTGTGGAGGTTTGTGTTGGTGGTGGGTGGTTTTTTTGGTTTGTTTTGGTGATGTGTGTGTGTGTGTGTGGGTTGTGTGGATTAGATGGGGTTGTGGTTTGTTGTGTTTGTTGGTGGTGGTGTTGTTGTGTGGTGTATTGGTTGTGGGTTTTTGGTTGTTGGTGGTGCTGGTTGTTGTGGTATGGTGGTGTGGTGTTGTGTGGTTGTGTCTTGTGGGTGTGTGTTGTAGTGGTGATTGTGGTGTGTGTGGGTTTTGGTGTTGGTGTTTGTGTTGTGGATATGTGGTCTGTGTGTTGGGTTTGTGTTTTGTTGGGTTGGGTGGTGGTGTGAGTTGTGTGTTAGTGGTTGTGTTGGTTTGTTGGTGGGGTGGTTGTTGGTGGTGGTTGCGTGTTTGTTGTGTTATGTGTTTTGTTGTTTTGTGGTGGAGTGTGTTTGTCTGGTGGGTATGGCTTGTGGTGGTTGGGTGTGGTGGTGGATTTGGGTTGTGGTGTTGGTTGGGTGTTTGTGTTGTAGTTGTGGAGTGGTGGTGGTTGTTTTGTGTGTGTTTGTGTTGGTGTGGTTGTGGTGTTTTTTGGTGGTGGTGTTATGGTTGTGTTGGTGGTTTGTGTAGGTGGTTGGTGTGTGTTTGTTGTTGTTTGTGGTGTGGTGTGTTGTTTGTGTGGAGTGTGGTGTGTGGGGTTTTTGGTAGTGTTTTGGTGTTTGTGTGGTGGTTTTTGTTGTGGTGGATGGGTGTTGTGTGGGTGTGTGGATTGGTTTGTGGTGGCTTTGGGTTTTGGTGTTGGTTTGTGGTGGGTGAGGATTGGTGGTGTGGGTTTGTGTGGTTGTTGTTTTGGTTGTGTGATTTTGATGTTGGGTGTGGTGGTTGTGTGTGGTTTGGTTGGTTTGGGTGTGTGTGTTGGAGGTTTGGGTTTTGGGTGGTATGTTGGTGGTTGTTTGTTTTGGTTGGTTGTTATGTGGTTGTTTGGTTTTGGATTTTTTGTGGGTTGGTTTGTTTGTGTTGGTGGTGTTTGGTTGTTGTGTTGGTTGATCTGTGTGTTGGTGGGTTGTGAGTTTTATATGGTGTGTGGTTTTGTTGTGGTTGTTGGTGGTGTTTGTGTTGGTTGGGTTGGTTTGGTGTGTGGTGTGGGTTGGTTTGTTTGTGTGTTGGTGGTGGTTGGTGTTGTGTTGTGGGGATTGGTGTTTGTGTGGTGGTGTTTTGGTGGGTTGTGGTTTGGGGTGTATGTGGTTGGGTGTCGGTGTTTGTGGTGGTGTGTTGGGGTGGTGTGTGGGTTTGTTGGGTTATGGTGTGAGTGTAGTGTTTGGTTGGTGTGGTGTGGGGTTTTGGTGGTGGTTTGTTGGTGTGGTGTGGTGTTGTGGTGGGGGTTGTTGGTGTTTGGTTTGTGTGTTTGTGGTGGTTTTTGTGTTGGTTGGGTGTGTTGGTTGTGGTTGGTGGGTGTTTGGTTTGGTTTGGTGTGTGGGTGGTGGTTGGTGGTGGTTTTGGTTTGGGTGGTTGTTGTGTGGTGGTTGGTGGTTTTTTGGTTGGTGGTGGGTTGGTGGTGGGGTTGTGTTTTTGGTGTTGGGGGTTGTGGTGGTGTTGGTTGGTGGTCTTGGTGGGGTGTTGGTGTGTGTGTTGTGGTTTTGGTTGTTGTGGGTGTTGTGGTGTGTTGGGTTTTTGGTGTGTTGTGTTTTGTTGGGGTGTTGTGGGTTTTTGGTGTTTGGGTTGTTGTTGGGTGGTGGTTGGTTTTTGGTGTTGGGGGTGTATGGTGTGGTTGTGTGTGGTTTTGGGTGGTGGTTGTTGTGGTTGGTTTGGTTTGGGTTGTGTGTTGGGGTTTGTTGTGGGGTTGTGAGTTTTTTGGTTGGTGTGATTTGTGGTGTTGGTGGGGTGGTGGGTGTGTTGTTGGTTGGTGGTGTTTTTATGTGGTGGTGTGGGGTGGTATTGGTTGTGGTGTTGTGTGGTGTGGGGTAGTGTTGGTGGGTTGGTGTGGGTGGTGTTGTTGGTGGTGTGTTGGGTTGTGGTGTTTGGTGGTGGTGGTTGGTTGGTGGTTTGTGTTGTTGGTGGTGTGGGTGTGGTGTTGTGGTTGGTGGGTTGGTTTTTGGTGTGGGTTTGGTTGTTTGTGTGGTTGGTTTGGTTGTGTTTTGATGGTGTGGTGGGTTGGTGGGTGGGGTGTGTGGTGGTTTGTTGTGTGGTGGGTGTTGTGTTGTTGTGGTGGTGGGGTGGTGTGTGTGATTTTGTTGGTTTGGTGGTGGTTTGGTTGTGTTGGTGTGGTGGTGTTAGTGTGGTTGATGGGGGTGGTCGTGGTGTGTGTTTTGGTGGTTGGATTGTTTTGGTGTGTGTTTTGTTGTGTGGTGGTGTTGGTGGTTGTGGTGTGTGTGTGTGGTGTGGTGTTTTGTTGGTGGTGGTGGTGGTGGTGTTGGTGTTTTGGTGTGGTGTGTTTGTTGTGTTTGGGTGGGTGGTTTTGGTGGATGTAGGTTGTTTGGGGTGTGTGGTGTGGTTGGGGTGTGGTTGTGGTGTGGTGGTGTATGTGGTGGGTAGTTTGTGTGTCGTGGGTTGGTGTTTGTTTTGGGGGGGTTGGATGTTTTTTGTTTTCTGTGTGGGCTAGTGGGCGTTTTGGTGCTTTTTGGTTGAGTTGGGTTGCGTGGTTTCGTGGTGGTGGTGCTGATTGCTGTGTTGGTGTTGTTTGGATTGGTGTTAGGCGTGGGTGATGGTTTTTGTGGGTTGGTTTTGTTGTTGTGGTCAGTGTGTGAATTTTGGTTGATTGTGTTGTTTGTTTTGTGAGTAGTAGTGTAGGTGTGTTTAGTGGTTATGGAACGGTGGGATTTGGGTGGGTGGTTTGTCTAGTGGAGTGGTGGTTTGGTTATGTGTGATCGTGTGTTGTGGTTTTGGTTAGGTTGGTTTTGGTGTTTGGTTGTTAGTTTGGGAGTGTGGGTTGTTGATGGGTGGTGTTTTTGTGGTCTGGTGTTGTTTTATGTTGGTCGGATTAGTGGTGTCGGTGATGGGGTGATTGTTATTGTTTGTGGTTTGGGTGGTTTTGCTTGTGGTTTAAGGGTGGGTGGGGTGGATGGTTGGAATTGGTGGGTTGGGGGGTGGGAACGTTGCTTCATGTTCTTTGGGATATTGAGTGGGTTTGTGTGATTGGCACTGTCTTTGGAATTGTGATTTATTTTTTGTGGATGTTCTAAATGGTGCTTGTCGGTGGTGTCTGTTGTGTTGTTGCTATGATGTTTGGTGGGTTGGTTCTGTGTGGTATGCTTTGGGAAAATTTTTGTGGATGGGTTAGGTGATGGGTGGGTTTGGTGGTTCCGGTCTGGTTTTGGTGGAAGCTGTTGTGTTTTTATTATTGGGGATGGTATGGTGTGTTGGCATTGTAGGTGCGTGATGTGGTGGGTTGTTGCGGGTATGGATGGTTAGTTTACGTTGATGGTTGTGGTGGTGGTTGTGTGTTGTTCGATTTTTGGTTGTTTTGGATTTGGTGGTTTTTTTGTGATCTGATAGGAATTTGGGTGGGTTAGTTTTAATGGTTGGGTTATGTGGGTTGGTGGATGTGTTTGGTTGCGTTTTCGTTGGGATTTGGTTGGGGTATGTGGTTCTTATTCGTGTTGGTGATGTTTTGTTAGTGGGGTGGTTTAGTGGATTTGTGGGGTGGTCGTGTTTAACTGGTTGTGTCTCTGTGATGTTGGTTGGTGTTGTATTTTGGGTTTGTGGAGGTTGTGTGTTGGGTGTGGTGTTGAGTTGTGATTTTAGGGAGGTGGTGGTTAGAGTTGAATTGTGGTTGGTGGTTGGTTTGTTTTTGTTTGGCTATTGGTTGGTGTGGTAGCCTGTGTATTTCGGATTTTGTTAGCTGGTTATTAGTGTGTTGGTGGTGGTGGGGTGGTTTCTTTGTGTGGTTTTGGGGATGTTTGTGTGTGGGATGGTTTGGTTCGTGGTGTGTGGTGTATGTGTGGGCGTGTGTTGGGTGTGGTGGTAGTGTGGGTGTGTTTTTGTGTGGGGATGCTTTTTGTTCGTAGTGTGTGGTTGGTGTCATGTGTTTGGATGGTGGCTGTGTCATGTGGTGGGAGATTGTATGGTGGGTGTTGATGGTATTAGTGGTGGAGTGTGGTGATTGGTGTTGGTGTCGCGGGGTGTGAGACTATCGTTTGTGGACGTTTTTTATGATGGGCATGTGTGGTGGCCTGGTGTTGTGTTGTGGGTTGTGTAATAGAGTTGTGGTGTAGTGGGTATCAGTGATCGGTGTGATGGCTGTGATAGTGTGGGTGTGGTGTGATTGTGGTATTGTGTGGTGATGGTTTGGAGGTGGGATGGTGTGTGGTTGGAGGATGGGTGTTTGTTCGGTTGTGTGTCTTGGTGTGGTTTTTGGGGTGTGGGTGGTGTTAGCGATTGTGATTGTGTTGGGTAAGTGTGTTGTGGTGTGTGTGGTGGACGTGGTGGTGCTGTGATGGCGTGGTTGTTGTGGTGTGTGTGGTGTAGGTGTGTTGCGCTATAGTAGTGGTTGCGAGTAGTGGTTGGGTGTTGGTGTGGTGGTGGGAGAGGTGCTATATCGTGTGTGTATTGGTGTGTGTGGTCTGTGTGGATTGTGTTGGTAGCTAGTTAGACATTGGTCTCGGGATTTGGTGTGGGGAGTTGTTTAGGTGTGGTTGTACGGGTTGTGTTGATTGTAGTTTTTTGGGTCGTGTCGGTGTAATGGGTTGTGGGTAGTAGTTGTATAGGTGTGTTTGTGGTAGGTGTATGTGTTTGTGTGTGTCGGTTGGATGTGTGTAGCTGTGGTGGTGCGATGGTGGGTGATGGTTTGTGTGTTGCTGGGACTGTGTGTGTGTGTGGGTGTGTGTTGTGGGTGTGATGTGTGGTATGGGTGTGGGTGTGTGGTTGTGGTTGGGGTGGTTTGGTTTATGGGTGGGTTGGCTTGGATGTGTGGTGGGTCTGATGCGTGTGTTGTGGGTGGGTTCGTATGTGGTGTGGCGTGGTTGCTTGGCGGTTTGTGTGCACTAGGGTGGTGGGTGTTGCTATGTGGTGTGTGTGTTTGGTTGATGTGTCGTGTGTGTGGTTGGTTGGCTATTTCGTGTGTGTGGTGATGTGGTGTGGTGCTGTGTTTGGGTGGTAGGTGGTGTGTGGGTGTGTTGGATAGTGTATGGTTGGGCGTGTGATGGTTGTTGGTTTTTGGATGCTTTGCTATCGTGATAGTTTGATTGGGTGGTGGGTATGTTGTTATTGTTTGGTGGACTGTCGGATGATTGTCTGCTTAGGTGTGTGGTGTGATGTGGTAGTTTTGGATGTGGGCTTAGTGATGTAGTGTGTGATCTGTGGTGGTCTGTTGTGGGTAGTTGTGGTGGTTTGGTTGGGTTGGTGTACGTGCGGTGACTTGGATCTGTGTGTTGTATGTGTGTTTGTCGTGTGGGTGTGGTATTTGTGTTTCTGTGTGGTGGGGTTATGTGGTGGTGGTGGAGTGGAATGTGTGATTAGTGGTGTGGTGTGTTAGTGGTGCTTTGTGGGGTCGATGGATGGTTTATGTGGTTTGTTTGTTGTGTGTGTGATGTGGAGTGTGGTGTTTTGTGTGTGTTTGTCTGGGTTGTGGTTGGTTTGGCTGTTGTGCTGATGGTGTATGTTGGGTGTGGTTGTGGGTGTTGTGATTGTTTGGGTGGGTGTTGTGTTGTTTGTTGTGTGGATTGTGTTGTGTGTTGGGGTGGTTTGGTGGTGTGGTTGATGGTTGGTGTGGTGTGTTGGGTTGTTTGGTGTGGTGTTTGGTGGTGTGGGTGTGTTTGGGTGTGTGTGTGTGTTTTGCGTTTAGGTGTGGTGTGTTGTGGTTGTTATGTGTATGTGTGGTGGTTGGATCTGTGTTGGTGTGTTTTTGTTGTTTGTGATGTTGTGGTTTTAGTGTGTGGTTGGTGTATTGTTGTTGGTGGTGGTTGGTGTGTTGGTGTGGTGGTGGGTGTGTGTTTGTGTGTGTGGTTTTGTGTGGTGGTGTGTTGTGTTTTCTGGGTTGGTTGGTGTGTTGTTTGTGTGGTTGTTTGTGTGTGGTTGTGTGGTGTTTGTCTTGGATTTTATGTGTGGTGTTGGTGTTGGTGGTTGTGGGTGGTGTGTTTGTTTTGTTTGTTGTGGTGTGTTGGGTGCGTGGGTTGTTTGGTGGGTTTAGTGGTTTTGGTGTGTTGTTTGGTGGTGTTGGTGTTGTGGTGGTTGTGGTTGGGTGTTGGATGTGTTGTGGTGTGTGTGGTTTTTGGTCTGGTGGTTGGTGTTTGTGGTTGTTTGGTTTGTGGTTGGTGGTTTGGATGTGGTGTTGTTGGTGTGTTTGTTGTGTTGGTGGGTTGGGTGTGTTTGTTTTGGTGTGTGTGTTGTGGTTTTGGTGTGTGTTGTGTTGGTTGTTTGTGGTGTGGTTGGTGGTTTTTTGTGTTGGTGTGGATGGTGTGGTGGTGTGGTTGTTGGTTGTGGTTGTGTGGTTGTTTTGTGGTGTGGGTGTGTTGTGGGTTTGGTTTGTTGTGTTGGTGGTTGTGTTGGTGTGGTGGGTGGATTGTTGGGTGTTTTGGTTTGGTTGTTGGTTGTTGTTTGGTTGGTGGTTGTGGTTGGTGGGGTTTGTTTGTTGGTTGGGTGGTGGTTGGTGTGTGGTGTGGGGGGTTGTGTGGTGTTGGTTTTTGGTTGGTGTTGTTGGTGTTTGTGTTGTTGTGTTTGTTTGTGGTTGGTGTGGTTGGTGGATGGTTGTGTGGGGTTGTTTGTGGTGTTGGTGTGTTGGTGTGTTGTTGGTGGGTGTGTGTGTTTTTGGTTGTTTGGGGTTGTGTTTGGTGTGCGTTTGTGTGGCTTTTTGTTTGTTTGGTGGGTGTGGTGGTTGTTTGTGTGTGGTGGGGGTTTGTGTTTGGTGTTTGTGGGTGTGTTTGGTGTGTTTGGTTGGTGTGTGGGTGGTGTTTTGTTTGTTGTGGTTTGTTGGTTTGGGTGGTGTGGTGGGGTGGGTTTTGGTGTTGTTGTGGTGGGTTGTGTGGTGTGGTTTGTGGGTGTTGGTTGGTGTTGTTTGTGGTGTGGGTTTGTTGGTGTGGGTGGTTTGTGGGTGTTGTTGTTGTTTGTGGTGTGGTTGTGTGTTGGTTGTGTGTGGGTGGTTTTTGATGTGTTTGTTGTGTGTGTGGGTGTTGGTTTTGTTTTTGTTGTGGTGGTTGTTGGTTGTTTGTTGTGTTTTGTTGTGTTGGTGGTGTGTTGGTGTGGTGGTTGTTGGTTGGTTTTTGGTTTGGTTGTTGTTGTGTGGGTTGGTTTTTGTGTGGTTTGTGGTGTTTGGGTTTTGTTGTGGTTTGGTGTGGTGGTTTGTTTGGTGTGGTTGGTTGGGTTTTGGTGTGTTGTGTGTTGGGTTTGTGTTTGGTGGTTTGGTTTTGTGGTGTTGTGTTGTGTTGTGTGGTTTGGTTGTTTGTTGTGGTGTGGGGGTGTGGTGGTTGGGGATGTGTTTTGGTTGGTGTGGTGAGGTGTGGGTTTGTGTCTTGGATGCTTGTGTGGGTTGTTGTGTTTGGGGTGGTGTTGTGTGTTTTTGGTTGTGTGGTTTGGTGGTTTTGTGTGTTGGGTGTGGTGTTGGTGTGGTGTTGTGTTTGGTGTGAGTGGTTTGTGTGTGGTGTGTTTGTGTGGTTGTTGGTGTTGTGTTGTGGGTTGGTGTTGTGTGGTTTGGGTGGTTGTGTGTGTTGGTTTGGTGTTGTGGTGGATGTTTGTGTTTGTGTTTTTGTGTGTTGGTGGGTGTTTGGTGTTGTGTGGTGGGTTTGTGGTATGTGTGTGTGTTGGTGGGTGGTGTGTTTTGTGTTGTGGTTTTGTGTGGGTGTTTTTTGGTGTTGTGGTTGGTTGGGGGGTGTGGTTTGGTTTTTGGGTGTGTTTGGTGTGTGGTGGTTGGTTTGGTTTTGAGTGGGTGTGGGTTGGGTTGTTTTTGGTTGTTTGTTGTGGGGTTTGGTGGTGTTGGTTGTGGTTTGGGGTGTTGGTTGTGTGGTGGGTTTGACGGGTGGTTGTGGTTGGTTGTTGTGGTTTGGTGTGGTGGTGTGTGTTTGGTGTGTGTGGTTTGGTGTGGTTGGTGGTTTGGTGTGTGGTTGTTGGTGGTTTGGTGTTGGGGGTTTTTGTTGTGTTGTGGTTGTTGAGTGGTGTGTGGTTTGTGTGGATCTTTGTGTGATGTAGGTGTTTTTGGTGTGGTTGTTGTGTTGTGGTGGTGTTTGTGGTTGTGTGTTGGTTTGGTTGTGGGTTGGTGTTGGGTGTGTTTGTGGGTGGGGATGGTTTGGTGTGTGGTTGTTGTTTTGGGATGGGTTGTGGGTGTGTTTTGTGTGGGTGTGTGTGTGTGGGTGTTGTTGTGTGTGTTGGAGTTGATTGTGTGTGTGGTGGTGTTTGTTTTTGTGTTGTTGGTTTTGGTGGTGTGGTTGGTGTGGTTTGGTGGTTGGGTTGGTGGTTGTGTTTGTTTTGTTGTGTGTTTGGTTGATGGTTTGTTTGTGTTTGTGTGGGGGTGTGTTTGTTGGTGGTGTTTGGTGGGTTGGTTGTTGTGGGTGGGTTTGTTGTTTGAGTGGTTGTTGGTTGGTTGGTGTTGGTGTGTTGTGTGTTGTTGTGTTGTGTGGGATTTGTGGGTTGTGTTGTGGGTGGTGTGTTTTGGGTTGGTTGTGGGTTGTGTTAGTGGTGTTGGTGTGGTGATGGTGTGTGGTTGTTTGGGTGTTTTGTGTGGTTGGGTGTGTGGCTTTGTGATGTTGTTAGGTGTGATGTGGAGGTGGTTCTTTGGGGTTTTGTGTGTGTTTGAGTGTGGTGGTTTGTTGGTGGGTGTGTGGTGGCTGTGTTGGTTTGTGTTGTGTTTTTGTTGTGGTTGTTGGTGGGTGTTGTTTGGTTGGGTGTTTGGTGGTGTGTGTGTGGGGTTTGGTGTTTTATGGTTTTGTTGGTTGTGGTGTTGAGTGGTGTTTGTGGGGTGGTGGTTGAGGGTGGTTGGTTGGTTTTTGTTTGGTGTTGTGGTGTTGTGTGGTGGTGTAATTGGTGTGGGTTTGTGGGGGTTTGGTTGGTTTGTTGTTTGTGTGGTGTTGGTGTGTGGGTGTGGGTTTTTTGGTATGTGGGTTTGGTTTGGGTGGGTTTGGTGGTGGTGGTTTGTGTTTGGTGTTGGTGGTGTTGTTGTTGTGGTGGGTGTGTTGCGTTGTTTTGGTGGGTGGTGTGTTGTTTGTTTTTTGGGTTTGGGTGGATTTTGGTGGTATGTGTTTGTGGTGTTGGTTGGGTGGTTGGTTGTTTGGTGGGGTGGGAGGTGTTGCGTGGGTGTGGGGGTGGAGGGCTGCGATGATGTGGTGGTGTGGTGAGTTGGATTGGTGGGGATGGTTTGTTGTTATGTGTTGTTGCTGGTGTGTCGTTGTTGTTCTGGTGTTGTGTGTTCGTTGTGCGGTTGTTTGGAGGTGTGGTGTTGGTGCTGTTTATTGGTTGGCGTGAATGGTAGAGATGTGAGCGTTTGTTTTGTTTTGGGGCGTGTGGGATGTTGTTTGGTGTGTTTGTGTAGTCGCATGGGTTGTGCTGGTGTGAGTGTTCTGGGTATGGGATTGTGTTGCGTGCTGGTGGTTGGTAGTGTCGGTGGCGGACTCGTGTAGTGGTTGGTCCGTTGTTGTAGGTGATGATGAGTGTGTGGGTTGTTTATGGTGTGGTCGAGATGGTTGTGTGGATTGTGGATCTGGTGTGTGGTGTTGGGGATCTTTTGGTAAGGGTAGGGCTGTGTGAGGGATGGAGATGGTGGATGTTCATGTAGGGGTGTGGGTGTTGCTCGTGTGTGTGATGAAGGTGTTTGTGGTGATAGGGGTGTCTGTGGTGTGCGGGTTGGGAATCTGGCTTAAGTTTGTGGTGTTGTGTGGTGTGTGTTCTGGCGGTGGGTTAGTTGGATTGTGTGGGACATGCTTGTTCTGATGGGGATGGTGGTGTGATTGTTGTGGTGTGGATCGGTTGTGTGGTGTTGGTGGTGTAGTGAGAATATTGGTTGTGTGGTGATGAGGCTGTGTTGTCTTTGGTATCTGTTGGTGTTGTGTTTGTGAGTTGGTGATAGTGTATCAGGGTAGTTTGCTAGTATGGTGGGGTAGCTTCGTTTTTTGTGGGTGTTTGTGTGGTGTGTGTTGTATGAAATGCGATGTTTATGTGGTGAGTGTGTTGAGTGGAGGTGTAGGTGTGGTTTGTGTGTGGTGGGGTGTGTCTGGTGTTGGGTGGAGTTGTGAGGTGTGGTGTGTGTGGAGTTGTTTGTGTGTTTGTGGGGGTGGTGTGTGTGTTGTTGTTTGTGGGTTTGTTTGTATGTGTGTGGTATGGGTGGTTTAGTGTGTTTGCGTGTGTGGTGTGGTGGATGTGGGTATGGTAGCTGGTGTTGGGTGTGGTGGAAGCATGTGGTGTGTTGTGTGCGTATTGTGTTGTCAGCTGATCGGTTGTGTGTGTGTGAGGTTAGGTTGTGGGTGGAGTTTAGTTCGTGTTGGTTGTGTTGTGTTGGTTTGTGTGTTTTGTTGGAGCTTGTGTGTGTGTGGTTCGTGGGGTGTAAGATTGTGGTTGGTAGTTGTGATGGGTTGTCGTGTGGATAGCGCTGGTGTTAGTGGTGGTATGTTGTTTGGCAGGTTTAGTATGGTTGGTATGCTGGGTGGTAGTGGTGGTGTTGGTTGTTGTTTCTAGATGGTGTTGTTGTGGTGTTGGTGTGTGTGACTGCGTAGTCGGTGGGATGGTGGGTGTGCAGTGATGGTGTGTTTTGTTGGGTGCTGGTGTTGAGTTGCTGTGTGTTGCTGTTAGGTGTTGTATATGTGGTGTGTGGGTTGGTGGTGGTGGCTGGATGTGCTGTGGTGTTGTGTGGTTGTGTGGATGTGGTTGTGATGGTTGAGGGTTGATGTATGTGGTTGTTGATGTGTTTGCGTGGTGTTGGATTTGGTTGGTGGTGGGTAGGAGGTTAGCTGGATTGTTGGGGTGGTGTGTTAGTGTGTGGGAGTGTGTGGATCCCGTGGCTGATTGTGCCAGTGGGCGTTTGGGTGTGTTGCGTGATCGTGTGTGTTGTGTGTGGTGGGTGTTGGTTCTGGGTAGTATTGGCTGTTTGTTGAGATGGTGTGGTGGCTGGTATGATGTTCGCTGGTGGCGCTCGGGTTGGGTGATTAGCTGTGTGGTGTGTGTGTGTGGTGTTGTGTCGTGAGGTTTGGTTAGTGTTTTGCGTGTGGTGGTGTGTTGTTGTGTGTGTTTTGCTGGTGTGTGGAGATGATGTTGGGTTGGGTGGGGTTGTGTGTTGTGAGTTGCGTGTGGTGTATTTGTTGCTATATGTGGCGGTGGATAGTTGGGATAGTGTGTGTTTGTGTAGGGTAAGGTTGTCTGGTGTGGTTTCGGGATGGTGTTGTGGGCTGTGTTGTGATTGGTGTTGAACCTGGTTGTGGTGTGGTGTGTGTGTTGGTGGTTAGCGATGTGGTGTTGTGTTGAATTTGTGTCTGGGTGTGCTGTTGGGTGGGTGGTGTTGTGGGTGTCAGTTTGTTGTTGGTGTCGTTGCTGTTGTAGTGTTGATTGAGTGGTTTGGGTGGATGATGGTTTGAGGTTGTGTAGTGGTGTTGGTGCTGGTCTTGGTGATTAACCGTGGTGTGGTGTATATGGTGGGTGTGTTTGTTTGGGTGTGTGCGGTTGGTGAATGTGTGGTTGTGTGTTTTGGCGTTGGTGTTTATGTGTCTGTGGTGTGGTTGTGTGGGAGGTATATTGGCGCTTGGGAGTGTGGTTGTAGATTGTGTGGTGGTTGTGTTGTTGATGTGGTTGTGTGTTGGTGGAGTCTGGGTTGTTTGTTTGATTGGCGTGCTGTGGGTGGGGATGTTGGAGGTGTGAAGCGTCAGTGTGTGTGTGGTGGTGGTTGATTAGGGCTGTTGAGACCTGTCTTGGTTGTTTGTTGATAGTGTTGTGTCGGTGGTGGTGAGGTTGGTCTGTGGCTATGAAGTTGTGTATGGTGGGCTGGTGTTGGTGAGTCTTTGTGGCGTTTGGGGTGTGGTGATGTGTGCATTATATGGGTGGTGTGGTGTGTTGTGTCTGTCTGACTCTGATGGTTGCTGGAGTGGTAGTAGTGTGTGGCGAGATTTGGATGTTTAGTTGGTGTGTGTGAGTTGTGATGGGGTTGGGTGTGTGTTGGACTTTTTATGTGTAGTGTGGTGTTGTGGTGTGTGCGGGTGTGGGTTTGTGAAGGTTGTGGTGTGGTTGTTGCGTTGTGTTGGTGGATGCAGTGCTGATAGAGTGATGAGTGTGGAGTTGTGGTGGTTTGTTGGTGGATGGGTGGTGGGTATTTGTGGTTTTTTGTTTCTGGTTGGTGGGGTGGCGGTTGCGTAGTGTGGTGTGTGGGGTTGTGTCGAGTGTGTGGTTTGTGGTCGTCGTGGTGTGTGTGATGTGTTTGTGGTGTGGTCAGTGTTGTGTCAGGTAGCGGTTGCTGGTGATGGTGCTTGTGGGGAGTGGTTTGGTTTTCTGGTGTCGTGGTGTAGGAGTGTGATCGGTGACTGTGTGTGGTTTGTAGTGCTGTGGTGTGAGGTTGGTATGGGTGGATAGTGAGTGGATGTGCGAATGATTGGTCATGTAGGTGGGATGTGGGTGTTGTTTTGAGTGGTTGGTGCGTGGTGGCGGTGTGTGTAGTGTTATTCGGTGGGGATATGTGTGTCGATGTTTGTGTTGTGGAGTTGTGGGTGGTTAGGTTGTGGGAATGGTTTGTGTTTTGCGTTGGTGTGTAGTGTATGATGTTTGTGCTTGGAGGGGTTTGTACTGGTGATTGGTTGCGTGAAGAGTGGTGTGTGGTGTGTTTACTGTGTGTTTTTGTGTCGTGGTGTGTGCGTTGTCGTGGTTCTGGTGGTTGGATGTACTTGTGTGTAGGGTTGTGGTTGTTTAGCGTTTCCGAGTGTGTGTTGTGTTCGGTGTTTGCTTTGGTGGCTGTTTTGGTCTAGGTGTGGTGTTGGTGGTCTGGGCTGGTCTGTATCGGTTGTGTGTGTGTGTGTTTGTGTGTGTTGTGTGTATTAGATTGGTGGTTGTGGGTTGTGTGTTGTGTTGTGTGGTTGGTGTGTGGGTGGTTCGTTGGTGTCGGTGCTCGGGTCTCGGAGTGGTTTGCGTTCTAGTGGTGTTTTGGTGTGTGTGGTGGTGCTTTTTGTGGTGGTGTGTCTGTTGGTGCTGTTGCTTTGGATGGATGGTGTGTTAGTTTCTCGTTGTGGTGGCTGTGGTGGTTGAGTAGTTTGTGGGTGTTTGGGTTTGGTGATCTGTTGTGTGTTGTGAGTGGGTTGTGTAGGTGGGATTGTGCTGTTGGTTTGCGTGGTTGGTGTTTGTGTGTTGGTGGGTTGGTTTGTGTGTTGTGGGTAGGTGTGAAGTTGTGTGATTTCGATTTTGCGTGGTTTAATGTGTGGGTGATGTGTGTGTTGGTTTAGTGCTGTTGTCGGGTGGGGATTGAAGGTGGTTGGGATGTGAGATTTTTGTGTAGTTGGTGTTTTGATGGTGGCTGTTGTGCTTGGAGTTGGGTTTGTGTGTTGCGAGGGTGGTCGTTGCTGATTGGCGCTGATTGTGATTTTGGTGGTTGGTATATAGGTTTGTGTTTTCGTTCTGTGGTTGTTCGGGTTTGTGTGTGTGTTGGTATTGTTTTGGGGTTTCGGTGTGTTTTGGGAGGGTTGGGTTGTGAATGGGGATTAGTTTTGATTTGTTCCTTTGGTGTTTTTTTTAGGAGTGGTGTGGGAGGCTGTCGAGTGCTTGTTGTTGTTGGCTGGGGCTGGTTTGTGGTTAGTTGTGTTCGGATGTTGATGTGTTAGGTTGTGATGTGTTTGTGTGGTGGAGCTCTTGTATTCTCTTTGTGATGGGTAGTAGTGTTGCGGATTTTGCGTATGGATGTTGGTTGGGTGGTTTGTTTAGCTGGAAGCGATTGGCTATGGGGTTTGTTTTTTGATGATCTGGTTGTTGTTGTTGTGTTGTGTTGGTGGTGGTACGTCGGGGTTGGGAGCTGTGGTATGTATGTGTTCGGTGGGGTTTGTGTGGAGTGTGGTGTAAGTGGTGGGTTGTGGGGTATAGGGGTTTGTGTTGGTGCGGTCTTGCTGTGGTGTGTCTGGTGTTAGTTTGTGGTATCAGGTTAGTGTGTTTTGTGTCGGTTGCGGTTGGCTGTTGTTTTGAGTGTGTGGTTTGGTGTGGTGCTCTCTGTGTGGTGTTCGTTGGGTGTTGTGGTGTGAGTGTTGTGTCTAGGTGCTGGACGTGTCGTGTTGTGATTGTGTGTGATGATTTGTCTGTGGATGTTTAGTGGCTTGTGTCGGTAGATGGTGTAGGTTCTGGTATGTGTTGTGTATGGTGGGTGTGTGTGGTTGTGGGTGTGTTTTGTTTGTGTTGGGGGTGGTGTGTGTGTGTAACTTGTTTGTTGGTTGGTCGGATTGGTGTGTGGTGTTTGCTGTGTGAGTGTGGTTGTGTGTGTGGTGGTTGTGTGTGTGGTTGTGTGTGATGTGTTTGGTGATTTTGGTGTTGTGTTGTTGGGGTGTGTTGGTGGGTGTTGTTTTGTGGTGGGTGTTGTGTGTGGTGTGTGTGGTTTTGTTGTTGTGTAGGTTTGTTGGTGTTGGTGGGTTGTGTTGGGTGTTGTGGTGGTGTGTGGTTGATGGTGTTTGTGGTGTGTTGTGTGTGTTGTTTGGTGTTTTGTGTGGTGTGTGTGTGGTGTGTGGTGGTGGGTTGTGTTGTGGTGTGTTGGTGTGTGTGTTGTTGTGTTGTGTGGTGGTGGTGTTGGGTTGTGTGTGGTGGTGTTTAGTTTGTTTGTGGTGTTGTTGGTGTGGGTTGGTTTGTAGTTGTGTGTTTTTGGTGGTGTGTTGTTGTGTTGTTGTGTTTGTGTGTGGTGTGTGTTGTGTGTTGTGTGTGTGGTGTTGTTTTGGTGTGCTTTGTGTGTGTGATGTGTGTGGTGGTGGTGTGCTAGTGTGGTAGTTGGTAGTGTTGTATGCGGGATGTGTGCTGTTGTCTGTGTTTGATCGGTGTGTTGTGTGGTAGTGTGGTTATGTGTTGTGGTGTGGATGGTGGCTTTGTTGGGTGTGTGTGGGCTAGTTTGTCTTTGAGTCGTGCTGCGTGATGTTGTGGTGTAGGTGACTGAGGGTGTTGGCTAGTTGTTTGTCGGTAGTGAAGTGATTTGTAGTTATGTTTGATGGCTTCGTAGTAGGATGTGGGGTTGGTTGTGTGTGGTGTGGATTTGTGGATTTTTGTGTGGGCTATGTTGTGGTGTGTGTGTCTGTTCGTTGGATGTGTCGTGTTGGTGTGTTTGTGAGGGGCATGGTGTGGTTGTCTGGATGTCTAATGTTGTGTGTGTGGTGTGATGTGTGTGGAGATTGTGGCTCTGGTGGATATAGGTGTTGAGTATTTGTCGTGCTTGGTGTTGTTGCTTGTGTGTTGTTGTGTGTGTGTGTGTGTGGTTTTGTGTGTGTTGGTTGGTTGTGTTGTGTTTGTGTGGTTGTGTGTGGGTGTGGTTTGGTTGTTTGGGTGATTTGGGTTGTTTTATGTGTGGTGGTGGTTTGGTGTCATGTTGGGTTGGTGTGGGTGTGTGGTGTGGAGGTGTGGTTTGTTCGTGTTTTGGTGGTGGGGGTTTAGGGTGTGTGTTTGGTGTTGTGGTTGAGGTGGTGTTCGTGGGTTGTGTTGGTTGGTTGTGGTGGTGTGGTTTGGTGTGTGTTTGGGGTGGTGTGGGTTTGTTTGGTTGTTGTTGTGTGTGTGTGTGGTGTGTATGTGTTTGTGGTTGTGATGGTGTGGTGGTGTTTTATATTTTTGGAGTTTTTGGTTTGTTTTGTGTGTGGGTTGTGTGTGTAGTTTTGGTGTGTGTGGTTTTTGTGGTTTTGTTGTGTGTGGTTGGTTGTGGGTGGTGTGGGGTGTTGTGTGTTTTGGTTGTTGTGGTTTGTGTTTGATTGTGTGGTTGTGTGGGTGGTTGGTGGTGTGTTTGTGTGTGTGTGTGTGTTGTGGTGCTGTATGGTTTGGTTGGTGTGGGTTGGTGTGTGGGTTTGTTGTGATAGGTGGTGGTGTTGTGTGTGTGTGTGGTTTTTGGTTAGTGTGTGGTGTTGTTGTGTGGTTGGTGTGGGGTTCTGTTGTTTTTGGGGGTGTGGTGTGTTTGTGGTGTGGTGTTTGGTGTCGGTTGTTGTGTGTTTGGGTTTTGTTTGGTGTGGGTGTTGTGTGGTTTGTTTGTTTTGGTGTGGTGTGTAGTTGTTGGTTTGTGTTGGTGGTTGTGGTGTTTGTTGTGTGGTGAGGCTGTGTGGTTTGGTGTGATGGTTTGGTGTGTTGTTGATGTTTGTGTGTGTGTGTTTTTGTTGGTAGTGTTGTTGTGTTGTGGATGTGGTGGTGTTCGTTGTGTTTGTGTTGGATTGTGTGGGTGGTGTGTGTTGGTGGTGGTTTGTGTGTGGTTTGTGTTGTTGGTTGTGGGGTGGGTTGTGTGTGTTGGGATGTGTGTTGTGTTGTTTGGGGTGGTTGTGTGTGGTGGTGTGTTGGTGGTGTTGGTGGTGTGTGTGTTGTGTGTGTTTGTGTTGGTTGTTGTGTGAGTTGGTGTTGTGGTTGTGGTGTGTTGTGGTTTGGGTGGGTGTGTGTGTGTGGTGTGTTTGGTGTGTGTGTTGTGTGTGGTGGTGTGGTGGTTGTGGGTTGGTTGTTGTGGTGTGGTGGTGTGTGTGTTGTGTGGTTGTTGTGTGTTTGGTGTGGTGGGTGTGGTGTTTGGTTGTGGTTGGTGGTGTGTGGTGTGTTTGTGTTGGTGTAGTGTTGTGTTTGTGTTGTGGTGGTTTGGTTGTGTGTGTGTTGGTGTGTGTTGTGTGTTTTGGTGGTTGGTTTTGGGGTTTTGTTGTGGTTGTGTGGGTTTGTTGGTTTGTGTGGGTGGTTGTTTTGTGTGTTGTGGTTGTGTGGGTTTTTTGTGGTTTGTGGTGGTTGTTTGGTGTTGTGTGTGTGGTGTGGGTGTTGGTGTTGTTGTGTGGTGTGGTGGTGGTTGGTGGGTTGTTTGTGTTGGGTTGGTTTGTGTGGTTTTGTGTGGTGTGGTGTTGTGTGTGGTGGTTGTGTGTTTGTGTTGGTGTGTTGGGGTTTGTTTTGTGTGGGATGTGTTGTGTGTGTTGTTTGGTTGTGTGTGTTTGTTGTGTGTTGGTGTGTGTTGGTTTGGTGTTGGGTTGGTTTTGGGATTTGTGTTGGGGTTGTGTTGGTGGTGTTTGTGTGGTGGTTTGGTGTTGTGTTTGTGTGGTTTGTGTGGTGTGGTGGTGTGGTGGTGGTTGTGGTGTGTGTGTTTGTGTGGTGTTGGGGTGTGTGGTGTGTTGTGTGGTGTTGTGTGGTTGTGTTTGTGGGTTTGTGTGTGGGTTGTGGTGTTGGGGGTGGTTTGATTGTGTGTTGTTGTGTTTGTGTGGTTGTGGTGGATGTGTTGTTGGTGTTGGTGTGGTGTGGGTTGTGTGTGGTTGTGTGTTGGGTGGGTGTGGTATGTGTTTGGTGTGTGTTTGTGTTGGGTGTGTGTTGTGTGATGTTGGTGTTTGTGGGTTGTTGGATTGTGTTGTGGGGTTGGGTTGTTGTGTTGGTGGTGTTTGGTGTGGTGTGTGTGGGTGTTAGATGTTGGTTGGTGGATTTGTGGTTGTTTTGTTTTGGTTGGTGTTGGGTGTTTGTGTGTGTGTTGGTGTGTGTTTGCGTGGTGTGTGGGTTGTTTTGGTGTTTGTGTGTTGTTGTTTGTGTTGTGTGATGTGTGGTGTTGTGTGGTTTGTGTTGATGTGTTTGTGTGTGGTTGGGTTGTTGTGGGTTGGTGTGTGTGGGTTGTGGTGTGGTGTGGTTGTGATGGTGGGGTGTGTGTTGGTGTGTTGTGGTGGGTGTTGTTGGTGGTGGTGTTGGTGGTTGTGTGTGGTGTGTGTGTGTGTGGGTGTGTTGTGGTGGTGTGGTGGTGTTGTGTGGGTGGTGTGTGGGTGTTTGTTGTGTGGTGTGGTGTGTGTTTTGGTGTGGTTTGTTGTGTGTTGTGTTGTGTGTGGTTTGTGTGGGTTGGTAGTGTGTGTGGGTGGGGTTTTGTGTGGGTGTTGGTTGTTTGTGTGTGTGTGTGTTTGTGTTTGTTGTGTGGGTGTGTGGTGTTGTGTGGTGGTGGTTTGTGTTGGGTTGTTGGTGTGGGTTGGTGTGTGGTTTGTTGTTGTTGTTGGTGTGTTTGGTGGGTGTGGTGTGGTGTGTGTGTTTGGTGTGGTGGGTGTGTGGTGGTTTTGGTGTGTGTGGTGGTGGTTGGTTGGGTGTGTGTTGGTGTGTGGTGGTGGTGGGTGTTTGTGGTTGGTTTGTGTGGGTTTTGGTGGTGGTGGTGTGTGTTGGTGTTTGTTGTGTTGTGGTGGGTTGGTGGTGTTGGTTGTTGTTGTGTGGTGTTGTGTGTTGTGTGGTTTTGGGGTGGTGGTTGTGTTGGTGGTGTTGGTTTGGTGGTGTTGTGGTGTGGTGTGTGTGTTTGTGGTGTGTGTGGGTGTTGTGGTTTTGGTGGTGGTGTGGTTTGTGTGGTGTGTTGGGGTGGGTTGTGTGTGTGTGGTTGTGTTGGTGTGTTTGTTGGTGGGTGTTGTGTGTTGGTGGGTGTGGTGGTGTGTGTTGTTGTGGGTTGTGGTGTGTGGTTGGTGTGTTGGTGGTGTTGGTGTTTTGTTTGTGGGTGGTGTGTTTGTGGTGGTGTGTGTGTTGTGGGTGTGTGTGGTGGTTGTGTGGTGTGTGGTTTGGTGGTTTGGTGTTTGTGTGTGGTGTGGTGTGTGGTGTGGTGTGTTTGTGGTGTGGTTTGGTGTTGTGGTTGGTGTTGTGTTTGGTTGTTGTGTTGGTGTGGTGTGTGGTGTGGTTTGTTGTGTGTTGTGTGGGTGTGTTTGGTGGTGTGTTGTTGGTGTTGTGGGTGGTTTGGTGTTTGTTTGTGTTGTGTGTGTTGTGTGTGGTTGGGTGGTTGTTTGTGTTGTGTGGTGGTTTTGGTGTGTGTGGTGGTGTTGTGTTGTGTGTTGTTTGGTGTGGTGTGTGTGGTGGTGTGGTGTGGTGTTGTGTTTGTGTGGTGTTGTGTTGTTGTGGTGTGTGGTGTGGTGGTTTGGTGTGTGTGTGTGTGGGTTGGTGTTTGTTTGGTTGGTTTGTGTGGTGGTGTTGTGGTGGGTGTGTTTGTGTGTTGTTTTGTGTGTTGTGGTTTGTGGTGGTGTTTGTGTTGTGTGTGTGGTGTGGGTGTTGGTTGTGTTGTTGTGGGTGGTTGTTGTGTGGTGTGTTTGTGTTGTTGGTGTTGTGTGTGTGTTTGGTGTTGTGGTTAGTGTGTGGTGGTGTGGGTTGTTGGTGTGGTGGTTTGTGGTTGGTGTGTGTTGGTTGTGTGTTGTGGTTGTGTGGTGTGTTGGTGTGTTTTGTTGTGGTGTGTGTGGTGGTGTGGTTGTGTGGGTGTGTTGTGTTGGTTGTTTGTGTGTGTTGGTGTTGTTGGTGGTGGTTGTGTGTTGTGGTTGTGTGTTTTGGTGTGGTGGTGTGTTTGTGTGTGGTTGTTGTTGTTGTGTGTGTGGGTGTGGTGTGGTTGTTGGTGTTGGTGTGGTTTTGTGTGTGGTGGGTTGTGGTGTTGGTTGTGGGTGTGTGGTGTGTTGTGTGGTGTTGTGGGTGTTGTGTGTTGTTTGTGTGTGTGTGTGGTTGGTTTTGTGTGTTGTGGTTGTGTGTTGTGTTGTGTGTGTTGGTGGGTGTGGTTGTTGTGTTGTGTGGTGTTGTGTTGTGGTGTGTGTTGTGGTGTTGTGTGTTGTGTGTTTGTGTGGTGTGGTGTTGTGTGGTTGGTGTTGTGTGTGGTGTGTGTTGTGTGTGTTGGTTGTGTGTGGTGTGTTGGTGTGTGGTGTTGTGTTGTGTTGTGTGTTGGTGTGTGTGTTGTTGGTGTTTGTGTGTTTGTGTGTGGTTGTGTTGTGTTGTGTGGTTGTGTTTGTGTGTGTGTGGTTGTGTGTTGGTGTGTTGTGTTGTGGTGTTGTGTGTTTGTGTGTGGTGTTGTGTGTTGTGTGGTGTTGTGTGTGTTGTGTGTGTTGTGTTGTTGTGTGTGGTGTGGTTTGTGTTGTGTGTGGTGTTGTGTGGTGTTGTGTGTGTTGTGTTGTGTGGTGTGTTTGTGTGTTGTGTGTTGTGTGTGGTGTGTTGTGGTGTTGTGTGTGTTGTGTTGTTGTGTGTTTGTGTGTTGTTTGGTGTGTGTGTGTGTGTTGTGTGTTGTGGTGTGTTGTGTGTGTTGTGTGGTTGTGTTGTGTGTTGGTGTGTGTGTTGTGTTGTGTGTTTGTTGTGGTGTTGTGTTGTTGTTGGTGTGTGTGTGTTTGTGTGTTGTGGTGTTGTGTGTGGTTGTGTGTTGTGTTTGGTGTGTTGTGTGTGTGTTGGTGTGTTGTGTTGTGTTGTGTTGTTTGTGTTGGTGGTGTGTTGTTGGTGTGTGGTTGTGTGTGGTGTGTTGTTGTGTGTTGTGTGTTGTTGTGTGTGTTGTGTGTTGTGGTTGTGGTGTGTTGTTGTGGTGTGTTGTGTGTTGTGGTTGTGTGTTGTGTTGTGTGTGTGTTTGTGTGTTGTGGTTGTGTGTGTGTTGTGTGTTGTGTGTTGTTGTGTGTGTTTGGTGTGTGTTGTGTGTGTTGTGTGTTGTGTTGGTTGTTGTGGTGTGTTGGTGTGTGGTGTTGTGTGTTGTTGTGTTGTGTGTGGTTGTGTGTGTTGTGTGTGGTGTTGTGTGTTTGTGTTGGTGTTGTGGTGTGTGTGTTGTGTGTTGTTGTGTGTGTGTTGGTTGTGTGTTGTGTGTTGTGTTGTGTGTGGTGTGTGTGTTTGGTGGTGTTGTGTTGTGTGTTGGTGTGTTGTGTGGTGTGTGTTGTGTTGTGTGTGTTGTGGTTGTGTGGTGTGTTGTGTGTGTGTGTTGTGGTGTGTGTTGTTGTGTGTTTGTTGTGGTGTTGTGTTGTGGTTGTGTGTGTGTTGTGTTGTGTGGTGTTTGTGTTGTGTTGTTGTGTGTGGTGTGTGTTGTGTGTTGGTGTGTTGTGTGGTTGTTGTGTGTTGTGTGGTGTGTGTGTGTTGTGTGGTTGTGTTGTGTGGTGTTGTTGTGTGTTGGTGTGTGGTTGTGTTTGTGGTGTTGTGTGTGTTGTGGTTGTGTTGTGTGTGTTGTGGTTGTGTGTTGTGTGTGGTGTTGTGTGTGTTGTGTGTGTTGTGTTGTGGTTGTGTGGTGTTGTGTGTTGTTGTGTGTTGTGTGTGTGTTTGTGTGTTGTGGTTGTGTTGTGGTGTGGTGTTGTGTGTTGGTGTGTTGTGTTGTGTGTTTGTGTGTGGTTGTGTGTGGTGTTGTGTTGTGGTGTTGTGTGTGTGTTGTTGTGTTGTGTTGTGTGTTGTGGTGTTGTGTTGTGTGTGTGTGTTTGTGTGTGTGGTTGTGTGTTGGTGTGGTGTGTTGTGTGTGTTTGTGTTGGTGTGTGTTTGTGTTGTGTGTGTGGTGTTGTGTGGTGTGTGTGTTGTGGTGTTGTTGTGTTGTGTGTTTGTGTGTGTTGTGTTGGTGTGTGGTGTGTGTTTGTGTGTGTTGGTGTTGTGTTGTGTTGGTGTGTGGTGTGTTGTGTGTTGTGTGTGTTGTGTGTTGTGGTGTGTTGTGGTTGTGTTGTGTTGTGTGGTTGTGTGTTGTGGTGTTGTTGTGTGTGGTTGTGTTGTGTTGTGTGGTTGTGTGTGTTGTGTGTGTTGTGTTGTGTGTGGTGTTGTGTTGTTGTGTTGTGTGTGTGTTGTTGTGTGGTGTGTGTTGTGTTGTGTGTTGTTGTGTGTTGTGGTGTGTGTGTTGTGTTGGTTGTGTGGTTGTGTGTTGTTGGTGTTGTGTGTGGTTGTGTGGTGTGTGGTGTGTTGTGTTTGTGTGGTTGTGTTGTGTGGTGTGTTGTGTGTGTTGTGGTGTGTGGTTTGTGTGTGTTGTGTTGTGTGGTGTGTTGTGTGGTGTTGTGTGTTGTGTGTGGTGTGTTGTTGTGTTGTGTGTGTTGTGGTTGTGTGTTGTGTTGGTGTGTGTGGTTGTGTGTTGTGTGTGTGTTGGTGTGTGTTGTGTGTGTGTTGTTGTGTGTGGTGTTGTGTGTGTTGTTGTGTTTGTGTGTGTGTGGTGTGTTTGTGGTGTGTGTGTGGTGTGTTGTGTTGTGTGTGTGTTGGTGTGTGTTGGTGTGTGGTGTGTTGTTGTGTTGTGTGTGTTGTGTTGTGGTTGTGTTTGTGTGTGTGGTGGTGTTGGTGTTGTGTGGTTGTGTTTGTGTGTGTTGTGTGTTTGTTGGTGTTGTGTGTTGTGTGTGTTGTGTTGTGGTGTGTGTTGGTTGTGTGTGTGGTGTTGTGTGTTGTGTGTTGGTTGTGTGTGTTGTGTGTGTTGGTGTGTTGTGTGGTGTGGTGTTGTTGTGTGTGGTGTTGTGTTGTGTTGTGTGTTGTGGTGTGTGTGGTTGTTGGTGTGTGGTGTGTGTTGTGTGTGGTGTTGTGTGTTGTGTTGTTGTGTTGTGGTGGTGTTGTGTGTTGTGTGGTTGTGTGTTGTTGTGTGTTGTGTGTGTTGTGTTGGTGTGTTGTGTGTGTGGTGTTGTGTGTGGTGTTGGTGTTGTGTGTTGTGTTGTGTGTTGGGTGTTGTGGTGTGTGGTTGTGTGTGTTGGTGGTTGTGTGTTGTTGTGTGTGGTGTTGTGTGTTGGTGTGTGTTGTGTGGTGTGTGTTGTGTGTTGTGTGTGGTGTGTGTGTGTTGTGTTTGGTGTGTGTGTTGTGTGGTGTTGTGTTGTGTTGGTGTGTGGTGTTGTTGTGGTGTTGTGTGTTGTGTGTTGTGGTGTGTGTTGTGTGGTGTGTTGTTGTGTTGGTGTTGTGTGTTGTGTGTGTGGTTGTGGTGTGTTGTGTGTTGTTGTGTGGTGTTTGTGGTGTGTTTGTGTTGTGTGTGTTTGTGTGTTGTGTGTTGTGGTGTGTGTTGTGTGGTTGGTGTGTGTTGTGTGTTGTGTGTTGGTGTGTGTGTTGTGTGTTGGTTGTGTGGTGTTGTGTTGTTGTGTGTGGTGTGTTTGTGGTGTGTGGTTGTGTTGTGTGTGTTGTTGTGTGTGTTGGTGTGTGTTGTGTGGTGTTGTGTGGTGGTTGTGTGTTGTGGTGTGTGTTGTGTTGTGTGGTTGTGTGTGTGTGTGTTGGTGTGTTGTGTGTGTGTTGTGTGGTGTGTTGTGTTGTGTGTGTGTTGTGTGGTGTGTTGTTGTGTGGTGTGGTTGTGGTTGTGGTGTGTTTTGGTTGTTGTGTGTGTGTTGGTGTGTGTGGTGTTTGGTGGTTGTGTGTTGTGTTGTTGTGGTGTGTGTTGTGTTTGGTTGTGTGTGGGTGTTGTGTTGTGGTGTGTGTGTTGTGTGTTGTGTTGTTGTTGTGTGTGTGTGGTGTGTGTTGTGTTGTGTGTGTGTTTGTGTGTGTGTTGTGGTTGGTGTGTGTGTGTGGTTTGTGGTGTTGGTGTGTGGTTGGTGTGGTTGTGTGTTGTGTTGTGTGTTGTGTGTGTGTGGTGTTGTGTGTTGTGTGTGTGGTGTGTTGTGTGTTGTGTGTTGTTGTGTTGTGTTTGTGTGTGTGTGGTGTGTTGTGTTGGTGTTGGTGTGGTGTTGTTGTGTGTGGTGGTGTTGTTGTGTTGTTGTGTGTTGGTGTGTGTGTGTGTTGTTGTGTGTTGTGTGTGGTTGGTGTTGTGTTGGTGTGTGTTGTTTGTGTTGTGTGTGTTTGGTGTGGTGTTTGTTGTTGTGTGTGTTGTGTGTGTTGTTGTGTTTGTGTGTGGTTGTGTGGTGTTGTTGTGGTTGTGTGTTGTGTTGTTGTGTGTTGGTTGTGTTGTGGTTTGTGTGTGGTGTGTGTGTTGGTGTGGTGTGGTGTGTTTGTGTGGTGTTGTGTTGGTGTGTGTTGTTGTGTGTGTGTGTGTTGTGGTGTTGTGTTGTGTTGTGTGTTGTGTGTGTGTGTTTGTGTGTTGTGTTGGTGTTGTGTGTGTGTTGTGTGTGTGTTGTGTGTTGTGTTGGGTGTTGTGTGTTGTGTGGTTGTGTTGTGTGGTGTGTTGTGTGTTGGTGTGTGTTGTGTTGGTGTTGTGGTGGTGTGTTGTGTTGTGTGTTGGGTGTGTGTGTTGTGTGTGTGGTGTGTGTTTTGTTGTTGTGGGTTGTGTGTGTTGGGTGTTTGATGTTGTGGGTGTGGTGGTGTTTTGTTGTGTGTGTGGTTGGTGTGTTTGTGTGGGTGTGTTGTGTGGTGTGGTTGTGTGTTGTGGTGTTGTGGTGGTGTTGTTGGTGTGTTGTTGGTGTGTGTGTGGTGTGTGTTGTGGTGTGTGTGTGTGTTGTTGTGTGTGGGGTTTGTGTGTGTTGTTGGTGTTGTGTTGAGGTGTTGTGTTGTTGTGTGTTGTGTTGGTTGTGTGTTTGTGGGTTGTGTGTGGTTGGTGTGTGTGTTGTTTGTGTTGTGTGTTTGTGGGTGGTGTTGTGTGTGTGTGTGTTGGTTGTTGTGGTGTTGTTGGTGTGTGTTGTGTGTGTTGTGTTGTGTGTGTGATGGTAGGTGTTGTGGGTGTTTGTTGTTGTGTGTGGTGTGGTGGTGGTGGATGTGTTGTGTGGGTTTGTGTTGTTGATGGTTGGTGTGTGGTGGTGGGTTGTATGTTTGGTGGTGGTGGGGGTGTGGTTGTGATGGTTTGGTGTGGTTGTGGTTGTGTTTGTGATGTGTGGTGGTTGGTGTGTGGGTGGGTGTTGTGGTTGTTGTGAGTTGTTGTGTATGGTGTTGTGTGGTGTGTGTTGGGTGTTGGTGTGTGTGTTTGTTTGGTGTGGTGTGTGTGAGTGGTGTGGTGGTGGTGTGTGGTGATTGGGTGGTGGTTGTTTGTGGATGTGTTTGTTGTTGTGGTGTTGATTTGTGTGTGGTGGGTGGTGTTGTGTGTTGTTGGGTGTGTGTGTTGTTTGGTGTGGTGGTTGTTGGTGTGTGGTGTTGTGGTTGGGTATGGTGTGTGTTTGTGGTTTTGTGGTGTGTGGTGTGGGGTGGTGTGTGTTGGTTGTGTGTGTGTGGTGGGGTTGTGGTTGTGTTGGGGTGTTGTTGTGTGTTTGTTGTGTGTGGTGGTGGTTGGGTTGGTTGTGTTTGGGTGTGTGGTGTGTGGTGTTGGTGGTGTGTGTTGGGGTGTGATTGTTTGGTGTGGTGTGGATGGTTGGTGGTTTGTGTTGGTGTTGTGTGTGGTGGGTGTGTGGTGTGTTGGTGGTGGTTGTGGTTTTGGGTTGTTTGGTGTGGTGGTGTGTGTTTGTGTGGTGGGGGTTTGTGGTGGTGGTTTGTGGGTGTGATGGTTTGGTGTTTTTGGGTGTTGTGTTTGGTGGTGAGTGTTGGGTGGTTTGTGTGTTGTGTGTTGGGTGTGTGTTGTTGGTGTTGTTGTGTTTGGTGGTGTTGGTGTGGGTGTTGTGTGTGGTGTTTGTGTTTGGTGTGTGTGTGTGTGGTTGTGTGGTGTGGGTGTTGTGTGTGCGTGTGTAGTGTGTGTGTGTGGGTGTTTTGTGGTTGTGGTGGTGGTTGTGTGTGTTGTTGGTGTGGTGTTGTTGTGTTGGGTGGTGGTGTGTGTGTGTGTGGGTGTGTAGTGTTTGGTGGTGTGTTGGTGGTGGGTTTTGTGTGTGTGGTGTGTGGTGTTGGTGTGGTGTGTGGTGAGTGTGGTTTGTGGTGTTGATGTGTGTGGTTGTTGGTGTTTGTGTGTTGTGGTGTGGTGTGGGTGTGGTTTTGTGGTGTTGGTGTTGGTGGTGGTGTGTGGTGGTTGTGTTTGTGTGTGTGGTGTTGTGTTTGTGTGGTGTGTTGGTGTGTGGGGTGGTGTTTGTTGTGTGTGTGTTGTGTGTTTTGGTGTGTGGTGTGTTTTGTGTGTGTGTTGGTTGTGGTTGGTGTGTGTTGGGTGTGGTGTTGTGGTTGTGTGTTTGTTTGTGTGTGGTTGGGTGTGGGTTTGTGTATGTGGTGCTGTGGTGGTGTTGGGTTGGTTGGTGTGATGGTGTGGTGTGTTGGTGGTGTTGTGTGGTTAGTGTGTGGTGTGTTTTGTGGTGTGTGGTGTTGTGTGTGTGATTAGGTTGTGGTTGGTGGTGTTGTTGTTGGGTGTGTGTGTGTGGTGTTGTTGGGTGGTGTGTGTGTATTAGGTTGGTGTGTTGGTGTTGGTTGGTGTTGGTGGTGTGTGTGTCGGGTGTGTGGTTTTGGGTTTGTGGTGTGTGGGTGTTGGTGTTTGTGATGTGGTGTAGGTTGTGTGTGGTTTTTGTGTGTGGTGTATTGTGTTGTGTGTGTGGTGGTTGTTTGTGGTTGTGGTGGTGGTTTGTGGTGGTGTGGGTGTGTTGGGTGGGGGGGTGGTGTGTGTTGTGTTGTGTTGGTGTTTTGGTGGTGTTGTGGTGTGGTTGGTGGGTTTGGGGTGGTGGGGTGGAGTGTGTGGTCGGTGTGTGGATGATTGTGTTGATGTGGTTGGAGATGCTGTTTGATGTTAGTTATGCTGTGAGTGTGGTGATTTTTGTGAGTTAGTGGTGTGTGTTTGTGGTGTTGTGGGATGGGTGTGAGTGCGTGATGCGTGTAGTAGGGATGTGCTGTGTGCGTGTTGGTTGGTTAGTTTGTGGATGTTGTGGGTCGTGTGTGTAGTGTTGTGGGGTCAGGTGCATGTCGTGATGTGATTGTGTGTGATGTGTTGTGTGTCGCTTTGTGTTCGGTTGTGTTGTTGGTGGATGGTGTGGTTGGTTTGATGGATTTTGGTGTGGTTGTGTCGGTGGTGAGCTGTTGTGGTGCTGTAGATGTGTGTGCGTTTGGCGTGAGATGTCTGGCTTGGTGATGTGGTCGTGCTGGTGAGTTGGTTGTCGTGTGGTTGTGTGTGTGTGAGTATATGGGTGTGTGGCTGTGTGTGTGCTGGGTAGTGTGTGGTGGTATTGTGGGCTGGATGTTGTTGGTGCTGATTTGTGTTTGGCGGCTGTGTAGTTTATTGGTGTGTGTTGGTGGGTGGTGTGTGGTGGTGGTGTGTGTTGCTGAGTAGCATTGGTGGTGATTGTGCTGTTCGTTGTTGGAGTGTTGTGCGTGTGTTCCTGGATGTGGTTTTGTGATTGTCGTGGTATGGTGGGTGGTTGTTCGGATGAGAGTGGGTGTGTGTGTGTGTGTGTAGTTGTTGCGGTGTGTGCCGTGATAGGTGGTTGTGTGTGTGTATGGTGATGTTGGCAAGGTTAGGATGTGCTGTGGGTATGTGTGCGTGGTTTCGATGTGTGTGTGTGGTTGTATGGTGTGGATGGTGAGTTGGTGTGGTAGTTGTGATGTGGTTGCTCATGGTAGACTGTTCGTTTGTACTTTGTGGTTTGATGCTTGGTGTGTGTTGGTTTGGTGGCTAGTGGGTTGTGTAGATAAGCGTATTGGTTGGTGGTAGTATGTACTGTCTAGGCGTGGTTTTGTGTGTCAGTGTGGTTGTGATCGTTGTGGTGCGAAGCGTGATATGTGTTGTTGGGTAGGAGTGTTGTTGTGTGGGTGGGGATTTGGTGTGTGTGCGCTGTGTGTTTTGTGGTCATGCTGTGTGGTGTTTGTGTTGGTGTTGGGTAGTGGTTGGTGTTGTAGAGGTGTTGTGTGATTGTGCTGTGGTGGTGTGGCGGTGGTATGTGAGGTGTGTGGTGATGATGATTTTGTTTGTGTGTTGTGTGATGTGGTGAAGTGGTGGTGGTTTGTGTGGTGGTATGTGTGTTGATGTCTGTGTTTAGTGTGTGGTTAGTAGTGTGGTGTATTGTGTTGTGTTGTTGTTGTGCGTGTTGGTGTGTGGTGTTCGTTTGGAGTGCGGATCTGGTGATTTGTTTGGGTTGTGCCTGTGGTGTGTTGTGTGTTGTTGTGTTGGTTGTTTGATGAGTTGGGGTGTGATGTGTTTGGATGTTGGTGGTGTTGGTGTGTATGGTGATGGTGGTGTGTGGTGGTGTAGGGTTGGTTTGTGGTGGGTATGTTGGACTGGTGTGTTGTTTTTTGTGTGTTGTGTATCGTGGCTTTGGTGTGTAGTTGTGTGTGTGGATTGTTTGAGTGTTGTGTTTTGGTGGTTGTGTAGTTGTCGATGGTGATGGCGTTCTGGTTTGGTGTCTGTGTTGATGTTGGTTGTTGGTGGTGTTTGGTGTTGGTTGTTGGTGTGTTGTTTTGGTGGTTGGTGTGGTTGTGTTTGTGTGGTGTTTTTGGTGGTGTGGGGTGTGTGTTTGGTGGTTGTTGTGGTGATGGTGTGGAGGTTGTTTTGTTGTGGTCGTGGTTGGTGGTTGTGGGGTGTGTTTGGTTGGTGGGTTGTTGGGTTGGTGGTTTTGGTTGGTGTTTGGGTGTGTTTGTGCTGTGTGTGTTGGGTGTGGGTGTGGTGTGTTTGAGGTGTTGTGGTTGGTGTTGTGTGTGTGGTTGTTTGGTTTGGTGTGGGTGGTTTTGTGGTTTTGGTTGGGTGTGTTTTTTGTGTGTGTGGTGTGTTGTGGTTGTGTGTGTGTGTTGTTGTGGTGTTGTGTGGTGTGTTTGTGGTTTGTTGTTGTGTGTGTTATGTTGTGGATCGTTGTGGTGGTTGTTGGTGTGTGGTTGTGGTGTGGGTGGATGGGTTGTGGTTTGAATTGTTTAGAGTTGTGTGTGGTTGTGCTGGTGTGTTGGTTGGTGGTAGTGTGGATGTGTTGTTGTGTTGTGGCGATAGTGGGTGGCGTTGGCAGTATGCTTGGTGTGTATGTGAGGTGTGGTTGGTTTAGTGTGTTGATGTGTGGTGTTTTGTGGTAGTGATGTGTGTATGTGGTGTGTGCATGGGTGGTTGTGTGGTTGTGTCGTCTTGTGTGGAGCTGGGATGTTGCTGTTTTTGGGCTTGTTTGGGTAGGTGTTGTTGGTGGTGTGATGCTGTAGCTGAGTCGTGTGCGTGTTTGGTCTTGAGTTGTGTTGGTTGGTTGTGCGGATGGTGGTAGGATGATGGTTATTGTGGTGTTTGGTGTGGTGTATTTGCGTGTGCCTGTCGGGTGTGGTAGTTTGGAGGGATGCTTATAGAGATGTTGTCGTTTGATGTCAGGGGTGATGGATGGTTGTTGTTGTGTGGTTGTGATGGAGTGTGCTTGGATGTTTTGGTAGTTTGTTGATGGTTGCGAGTCGTGGATGGTGATGTTTTTGGTAGGGTGGGGATGGTAGTGCGTGTATGTGATGGTGTGTGTGGGTGTGGTGTTGTGATATGTGCTGTGTAGTGTGTGGAGTTGCTGTAGTTTGTGGTGTGATGTGGTTGACGCTGTGGTGTGGTGGTGGTGTGTAGTGTGTGTGTGTGGTTCGTTGATGTGTGGAGGTGGGTGTGTGCTGATCTGTTTGGTTGTGTGTATGTGGTTGTGGTGGTCTTTGCGTGTAGGTGTCGTTTAAGTGTAGATGTGTATAGGTGTGGTGTGGACGGTGTGGGTTGTGTTATAGGTGTCGTTCCGGTGTGTGGTGAGTGAGTTGGATGGGGTGTGGTAGTGAGGTGTTGATGTATGCTGTCTGGTAAGTGCATGGTGCTTGCTGTTGTGTTGTGGGAGTGTGTGCGTGTTTGCTTGTTGTGTGTGGTGAGTTGGTGTGGTTTGTGTGGTTGCTGCTGGTGTTGTGGAGCTGGTATGTGTCGTGTTGGAGATTTGCTGGGATGGTTGTGGTGTTGTAGTGGTTGTGGTGTGGTGTTGGTGTGGGTTGTGTTGTGTTCGAGTGTTGGTTTTGTTTGTGCTGTGGTGTTTGGTATGGGGCGTGGATGCTCGTTGAGTGCGTAGTGGGTTTTGTGTTGGATTGTGAGGATTAGGATTGTGTGGTAGGTATGTGGTTGTATGCATTTTGTTCGTGTGAATTGTGGTTGAGTGTGAGAGTTATTGGGTTGTTGTGGATGTTCGTATGCTACGGATGATTTACGCTGGTAGTCTTGTGATGCGTAGATTGGTGTGTGTTGTGTGGTGATTGGGTGGTCTAGGTGTGTGTGTGTGGGTTGTGGGATTTGACACGAGGGTGTGCGGTGTTGGAGGTATTTTGTGTTGAGTGGTGCTATGTGTGGTGATCGGTGGTCGTGACTTTTTGTAGTGCCTTTGTGTGAAGGTGTGTTGGAGTGTTGTGTTGTGTGTGGTGTGTAGCAAGTGTTGTGTGGCGTGATTGATGGTGTGTTTGAGTGTTGGTGTGTGGTGTTTGTGTGTTGGGGTGGTGTTGTGGTTTGGTGGTTTGGTTGTTTTGTATTGTGTGTTGTTTTGGTGTGTTGGTGTTTAGTGTGGGGTGTTGTGTGTGGGTGTGTTGGTTGGTGTGATGTGTTTTGTGTGGTTGTAGTGGTGTGTTTGGATGGTGACTGTGTGGTGTTTGTTTTGTGGTTGGGTTGTTTGGTGGATTTGGTTGATGTGTTGTGGTTTTGGTGTTGGTTGTTTGGTGATTTATGGTGTGGTGGTTTGGTGTGTGGTGTGGTTGTGTGGTTGTTTGGTGTGTATGGGGTTTGTGGATTGTGGTGATGGTTGGTTGGGGTATGGTTGGTTTGTGTGTATAGATGTGTGGTGTATGGTGGGTGTGTGTGTTTTTGTTGTTGTGGTGTGTGGTATGTTGGTGGTGTTGTGTGTGGTTGGTGTGTTTGTGTTAGGTTGGTGGTTGGTGTTTCTGTGTGTGTGGTTGGTGTTTTGTGTTGTTTGTGTTTTGTAAGTTGTGTGTTGGTTTGGTGTGGCTGGTGTGGTGTGTGGTGGTGGTCGTTGGAGTGGTGTGGTTTTGTGTTATTGTGTGTTTTGTTGTGTGTTGTTTTGGTGTATGTATGAGGATATGGAGGTTGTGTGTTGGTTGTTGTGGTTGGTGTTTGTGTTGGTGACATGTTTTTGTATTTTGTTGGTGGTGATGTTTGTTGGTGGCTGGTGTGGATTGGTGGTGGTTGGTGTGTGTTGGTTGGTGTATGTGGGTTGGTTTTTGTGTGGTTGTGTTTGTAGTGTTTGCTGTTGTTAATGGCGTGGTTTGGTGTGGTTGTTTGTTGGTGTGGTTGTGGTTTGTGGTTGTTTGGTGGATGGTTGTTTGTTGGTGTGGGGTTTTTTGTAGTTTGGTTGGTGTGGTGTTTTGTTGGTTGGTGTGGTGGTTTGGTTGTGGTTTTGTGTGTGGTGTGGGTGGTGTGTTTGGGGTGGTGAGTGGGTGTGGTGTGGTGTTGTGCTGGTGGTTTTTGGGGTGCATCTGTTTGGGAGTGTATGTGGTTTGGTGGTGTGGTTTTTGTGGTTGGTTGTGTATGGTTGGTGTGGTGGTGTTGTTGGTTTGGTTGGTGGATGTTTTGTTGGTGGTGTGTGTGATGTGTGTGTGTTGTGTTGTGTGTGGGTTTTGGGTGTTGGTTGGGGTTTGGTGGGTGGGTGGGATATGTGTGTGTGTTGTGTGTGGTGTGGTGGTTTGTTGGGTGTTGTGTGGAGTGTTTGTGTGGATTTATGTGTGTGTTTGTGTTGGTTGGGTTTGGTGGTGTGTTTGTGGTAGGTGGTGTAGGTGTGGGGGTGTTGGTGTGTTTGTGTTTGGTGTGGGTGTTGTGGTTGGTGAGTTTGGTTGTGTTTGTGTGGTTGGTGTTGTGGGTATGTGTGTGGGGTGTTTGGTGTTTTGATGGGGTTTGTGTGTTGTTTGTGTGTTGTTTGGTTTGTTGTGGTGTGTGTTGTGGTGGTGTTGGTGTGTGTGGTTGTTGTTGTGGGTTGGTGGTTTGTGGTTGTGTTGGTGTGTTTGGGGTTGTGGTGTGTTGTGTTTGTGGTTTGTTTTTGTGTGGTTGTTGTGTGTTTGTGTTGTTTTGTTTTTTTGTGGTGTTGGTGTGTGGTGTTGTGTGGTGTGTTGGGGGTGGGTGTGGTTGTTGTGTGTGGGTTGTTGTGGTGTGTTTGTGGTTGTTTTTGGTTGTTGTGGTATGGGTGTTGGTTTGTGGTTGGTGTGTTTTTGTTTGTTTTTTGGTTGTGTGTGTGGTTGTGTTGTTGTGTGTGGTTTGTGGTGGTTGTGTGGGTTGTGTGTGTGTGGGTTGTTTTGTGGTGGGTGGGGGTTGTTGTGGTGGTGGTGTGGTGTGGTGGGTGTGGTGTGTGTGTTGGGGTGGTGGGTGGGTGTTGTGGGTTTGTTGTGGTGTGTTTGGTGGTGGTGTGTTTGGTTGTGGTGGTTGTGGTGTGTTGGTTGGTGTGTTGGGTGTGTGTTGTTTTGGTGTGTGGTGGGTGTGTTTGTGGTTGGTGTGTTGTGTGGGTGTTTTGTGGTTTGTGTGTGGTTGGTGGTGTGGTGTTGGTGTGGTGGGTGTGTGTGGGTGTTGTTGTGTTGGTGGTGTTGTGGTGTTTGTGGGTTGGTGTGGTGTTGTGTGTTTGTTGGGTGTGGTTGTGTGTGTGTGGATGGTGGGTGTTGTGGGGTTGGTGGTTTGTGGTGGTTTGTTGGTGTTGTTGGGTGTGTTGTGTGGGTTGTGGATTTGTTTGTGGGGTTGGGGTTGTGGTGTTTTGTGTTGGGGTGGGTGGTTTGTTTGTTGGTGTTGGGTTGTGTGTTGTGTGTGTGGGTTGTGTTGGGGTGGTGTGTGTTTGGTGTGGTTGGGTTTGTGGTGTTTTGGTGGTTGTGTGTGGTGGTGGTTGGGGTTGTGTGTGTGGTGTGTGGTGTGTTTGGGTGGTGTTGGTGTTGTGGGTGGTGTTTGTGGTGGTGTGTGTGTGTGTGGTGGGTTGTGGTGGTGGGTGGGGTTGGTGTGTATTGTGGTTGTGTGTGTTGGGTGGGTGGGGGTGGGGTTGGTGGTTGTGTTGGTGTGGGTTTTGTGGGTGTTGTGTTGGTGGTTTTGTGTGGTGTGGTTGGGTGTGTTGGTGTGTGGTGGTGGGGTGGTTGTTTTGGTGTGTGTTGGGTGTGTTGGTTGTGTGGTGTTGTGGAGTGGTGTTGGTGTGGGTGTGTGGTTTGTTGGGTGTGGGTGTGTGTTTGTTGTTGGTGTGTTGTGGTGGTTGGTGTGTGTGGTGGTGGGTTTGTGGTTGTTTGGTGTGTGTGTTGTGGGTTTGTGTTTTGTGTGTGGTTGTATGTTGTTGTTATTTGTTGTTGTTTTTGGGTGTTGGTGTATGGTGTGGGTGTGTGTGTTTGGGTTGGTGTTTGGTGGTGTGTGTTGTGTTTTGGTGGATGGTGTTGATGGTTTTGTGGGGTGGTTTTTTGGTGGTTGTTGTATGGTTTGTGTGTGTGGTGTGGTGTTGGTGTGGTGGTTGTGGTGGTGTGTGGTGTTGGGAGGTGGTGTTTGTGTGTGGTGATTGTGTGTTGGTTGGGTGTTTGGATGTTAGTGGGTTGTGTTGGTGTGTTTGTTTGTGGTTGTTTTGGTTAGTGTGGTGGGGGTTGTGATTTGGTGGTGTTTGTTTGGGATGTTGGTGGTTTGTGGTTTGTGATTAGTGTTGTGGTGTGGTGGTGGTTGGTTGGTTTTTGGTTTTTTGTTGGTTTCTGACGGTGTGTTGTGATGGTGGATGTTTTTGTTGTTGGATTTGTGTTGTGTGGTTTTTGGGTGGGTGTTGATGGCTGTGTTGTGTGTGGATGTGTGGATTATTTGTTTGGGTGGTGGGAGTTTGTGTTTTGGTGGATGGTTTGTGTTGTTTGTGGTGTTGAGTGTGTTTGTTGGTTGGTGGTGATGTGTTTTGTTTTGGAGTGTGTGAGTTTGTGGGATTGTGTGTTTGGTGTGGTCTTTGGTGTGTTGTTGTTATCGGATTGTTGTGTGTGTTGGATGGTTGTGGTGTGTGTGTGGTTGTGTGTTGTTTGTGTTTTGTGTTTGTGTGTGTTTTGGTGTTTGGTTGGTGTTTGTGGTTTTTTTTGGTGAGTGTGTTGTTTTTGTGGTGTTTTGTGTTGGATGTTGTTTGTTTGGTTGTGTGGTGGTTTGTGGTTGGTATGGTTTGGTTGGTGTGTGTGTTGTGGTGTGTTGTTTTTGTGTGGTTGTTGTGTTGGTGGTGTGTGTTTTGTGTGGTGTGTGTTGTGTGTGTTTGTTGGTGTGTGTGGATTTGTGTTGTTGTGGTTTTGGTTGGTAGGTTGTGGGTGTTTTTGGTGTGGTTTGGATTGATTGTGTGGTTGTGTTTGGTTGGTTGTGGTTGGTTTGTTTGGGTTGTGTTGATTGTGTTTGTGTGTGATTTGTCGTGTTTGTTGGGGTGTTGGGTGTTTGTGTTTGTGGTGGTGGTGGTGGTGTGTTGTGATTTGGTGTGTGGGTGTGGTTTGCTGGGATGGTTGTTTGTGTTTGGTGTGGAGTGTTGTGTTGGGTGTGTGGTTGTTTGTTG
Organism: Pseudopleuronectes americanus; assembly: GCA_038501795.1. Classification (NCBI taxonomy): domain Eukaryota; kingdom Metazoa; phylum Chordata; class Actinopteri; order Pleuronectiformes; family Pleuronectidae; genus Pseudopleuronectes; species Pseudopleuronectes americanus. Next base: position 36,327 of record JBAMIH010000147.1, read on the forward strand.
AGTTTTTGTGATGTGTTTGTGTGGTTGTGTGGATTGGGTGTGGTGTGGTGTGTGTGTAGTGGTGTGTTGGTGTGAGTGATGTGTTTGGAGTGGTGTGTGTGTGGTTTTTGTGTGTGTTTTGTGGGTGTGGTGGGTGTTTGTGTGTGTGTGTGTGGTTGTGTGTAGATTGTGGTGTGGTCGTTTGTGTTGTGGTGTGTGTGTGTGGTGTTGTTGGATGTGGTTGTTTGGTGGGGTTTGGTTGGGGTGTGTGTGTGTGTTGTGTGTGGTTGTGTGTGTGTGGTTGTGGTGGTGTGTTGTGGTGTTGTGTGGTTGGTTGGTTGTGTGTTGTGGGTGGTGGTTTGGATTGTGGTGTGTGGGTGGTGGTGGTGATGTTTGGTGTTTTTGTGTTGGTGTGGTGTGGTGTGTTGTTGTTTGGTGGGTGTGGTGTGTGGTGTTGTGTGTTTGGTGTTGTGGGTTGTTGTGTGTGGTGTGCTGTGTGTTTGTGTGTTGTGGTGTGTGTTGGTGTTGTGTGGTGTGTGGTGTTGTGTTGTTGGTGTTGGTGTTGTGTGGGGTGTTGTGGGTTTGTGTGTGTGGTGGGTGGTGATGTGTGTTGATGATTGTGTGTTTGTGGGTGGTGTGTGTGATGGTGTGTTGTTGTGTGTGGTTGGTGTGTTGTGGTGTGGGTGTTGTGTGTGGTGGTGTGGGGGTGTTGGTGGTTGTGTGTGGGTTGTGGTGTTGGTATGTGTGGTGTGTGTGTGTGGGTGTGTGGTGTGTGGTGTTGTGGTTGTGTGGAGTTTTTGTGTGGTGTGGTTGGTGTGGTGTGTGTGGTGTGGGTGTGATTTGTGTGTTGGTGTGTGTGTTTGGTGGTGTGTTGTGGTTGTGTGGTGTGTTGTGTTGGTGTGTTGGTGTGGTTTTGTGTGGTGGGTGTGTGTGTTGTGTGTGTTAGTGGTTGGTGTGTTGTGTGGTTTGTGGTGGTTGTGTGTGGTGTTGTGTGTGTGTTGGTGTGTGGGTGTGGGTTGTGTGGTGTGTGGGTGTTTGGTGTGTGGTGGTGTGTGTTGGTGTTGTGGTGTGTTGTGTGTGTTGGTGTGTGGTGTTGTGTGTGTGTGGTTGTGGTGGTGTTTGTTGTGGGTGTGGTTGTGTGGTGTGTGTTGTGTGTGTTGTGTGGTTGTGTGGTGTGTGTGTTTGTGGGTGGTGTTGGTGTGTGGTTGTGGTTGTGGTGTTGTGTGGTGTGTGTGTTGTGTGTTGTGTTGGTTGTGGTGTGTGTGTGTTGTGGGTGTGTTGTGTGGTGTGGTGTTGTGGTTTTGTTGGTGTGTGTTTGTGTGTGTGTGTTGTTGTTGTGTGTGTGTTGTGTGTGTGGTTGGTGGTTGTGTGTGTGGTTGTGTGTGTGTGTGTGTTGTGTGTTGTGTTTGGTGGTTGTGGTGTGTTGTGGTGTGTGGGTTTGTGGTGTGGGTGGTGTTGGTGGTGTTGTGGTGTTGTGTGGTGTTGTGTGTGGTGTGTGTGTTGTGGTTGGTGTGTGTGTGTGGTTGTGTGTGAGTGTTGTGGTGTGTGTGTGTGGTTTGTGTGTGGGTTGTGTTGTGTGGTGGTTTTTGGTGGTTGGTGGTTGTTAGGTGTGTGGGTGTGTGGTTTGTGTGTGTGTTGTGGTGGTGGTTTTGTGTGTGTGTTGTGGGTTGTGGTGGTGTTTGTGGGTGGTGGTGTTGGGTGTGTTGTGTGTGGTGGTGTTGTGGGTGTGTGTGTGGTTGTGGGTGTTGGTGTGTGGTTTGTGTTTTGTGTGTTGTGGTGTGTGATGTGTTGTTGTGTTGGTGTGTGGTGTTGGTTTGTTGTGTGGGTTGTGTGTGTGTGTGGTGTGTGTTGTGTGTGTGTTGTTTGGGTGTTTGGTGTGGTGGTGGTGTGTGTGGGTGTGTTGTGTGTGTTGTGTATGTTGTTGGGTGGGTGTGGTGGTGTTGTGTGGGTTGTTGTGTGTTGTGGTGTTGTGGTGTTGTGGTGTGTGTGGTGTGGTGTGTGTGGTGTTGTGTGTGTGTGTGTGTGAGTGGTGTGGTGGTGTGGGTGGTGTGTGGTTGTGTTGGGTGGGTGGTGTGTGTTTTTGGGTGTGGTGTGGGTGTGTGGTGTGTTGTGGGTGTGTGTGTGGTGTTGTTTGTGGTGGGTGGTGTGTGTGGTTGTGTGGTTGGGTAATGGTTGGTGTGTGGTGTGGTGTGGGTGTTGTGTGGGTGTGTGGTGTGTTGTGTGTGTGGGTGTTGTGTGGTGTTTGTGTATGGTGTTGTGGATGTTGTGTGGTTGTGTTTGTGTGGTTGTGGTGTTTGGTGTGGTGTGTGTGGGTGGTGCTGGGTGTGATGGTTGTGGTGGTGGTGTGGTGTTTGGGGATGTGTTGGTGTGTGTGAGTGGTGTGTGTTGTGTGGTGTGTGTGGTTGTTGGTTGGAGTTGTGTTGTGTGTGTGTGTGTGTTGTGTGGTGGGTTTGTTGTGTGGGTGTGTTGTTGTGGTGTGTAGTGGTGGTTGTTTGTGTGGGTGTGTGTTGTGGTGTTGTGTTGTGGGTTGTTGTGTGTTGGTGTAGTGGGTTGTGGGGTGTGTTTGGTGTGTGTTGTTGGTGTGGTGGGGGTTTGGTATGTGTGGTGTGAGTGTTGTGGGGTGTGTTTGTGGTGGTTGTGAGTTGATGTGGTGTGTGGTGGGTGTGTTTTGTGTGTGTGGGGGTGTGGTGTGTGTGGGTGTGTTGTGGTGTGGTTGGGGTGGTGTGTTGTGTGGTGTGGTTGTTTGTGTGTTGGGGTTTGTGTGTGTTGTGTTTGTGATTTGTGTTTGTGAGTGGGGTGTGTGTGTAGGTTTGGGTGTGGGTGTGTTGTGTGGTGGTTTGTGTGGTTGTGTTGTGTGGGTGGTGTTTTGGTTGGTGTGTGTGGTGTTGTGGGTTGTGGTTGTGTTGTTTTGGTGTTGTGGTTGTTGATGTGATTGGTGTGTGTGTTTGTGTGATTGGTGTTGTGTGTGTGTTGTTTGGTGTTTGGGTGTGTGATGTTGTGTTGTGGTTGTTTTGTGGCGTGTGTGGTGTGATTGTGGTGTTTGTGGTGTTGGGTGTGTGTTGGTGTGTGGTGGTGGTTTGGTGTGTTGTGGTGTTTGTGTGGTTGTGTTTGTTGGTGTGTGTGTGGTTGTGTGGTGTGTGGTGTTGTGGTGGTTGTGTGGGTGTGTTGGTTTGTGGGGTTGTGTGTGGGTGTTTGTGTTTGTTGTGTGGTTTTGTTGTGTGTGTGTTGTGTGTTGGGGGTGTTGTGTGTTGTGGTGTGTGGTGGGTGTGGTTTGTTGTGGTTGTGGTGTTTGTTTGGAGTTTGGTGTTTTTGTGTGGTTTGTGTGTTGTGAGTGGATTTGTGTTGGTGTAGTGTTGGGTGGTGTGTTGGGGTCTTTTGTGTTGTGTGTTGTGTGGTTGTGGGTGTTTTGGTGGGGTTTGTGTGTGGTGTTGTTGTGTGGTGTGGTGTGTGTGTTGGTTTGTGTGGGTGGGGATTGTTTGTGGTGTGTTGTGGTTGTGGTGTGTGTGTGTGGGATGGTTGTGTGTTTGTGGTTGGGTGTGTGTGATTGTGGTGTGTGGATGTGTGTTTGGTGTGTTTGGTGTTTGTGTTGTGGTGATGGTGTGTTGGTGTTTTGTGGTGTTGTTGTGGTGTTGTGTGTTGTTGATGGGGTTGTGGTGTGTGTTTGTTGTTGTCTGTGGTGTGTTTGTTGTGTGTTGGTTGTGTGGTGTTGGTGTGTGTGCTGTGTTTGTTGGTGTGGTTTGGGTATGGGTTGTGTTGTTGGTTGGGTGTGTGTTTGTGGGTGTTGGTGTGTGTTGTGTGGTGTGTGGTGTGTGTGGTTGGTGTGGGTGTTGGTGTGTGGTTGTTGGTTGGTGTGTGATATGTTGTGAGGTGTTTGTGGTGGTGTGGTGTTGTGTTGGTGTGTGGGTGTTTGTGTGTTGGTGTGTTGTGGTGGTGTTTTGGTGTTTTGTTGTGGTGTGGTTGTGTGGTTGTGGTGTGTGGTGTGTGTTGTGGTGGTGTTGGTGTGGAGTGTGTGTTTGGTGTTTGTTTGTGTGTGTTGTGTGTTTGTGGTGTGGTGGTGTTGGTGTGTGTGGTTGTGATGTGGTGTGTGGGGTGTGTGGTTGTGTTGTGTGTTGTTGGTTGTTGTTGTTTTGTTTGTGGTTGGGTGGTTTGTGTTTTGGTTTTGGTGTTGTGTTGTGGTTGGTTGTGGGTGTGTGTGTTTGTGGTGTTTTGGGTTGTTGTGTTGGTGTTGTGTTGTGTGTGTGGGTTTTTGTGTGTTGTGGTGTGTGTTGTGTTTGTGGTTGTTAGTGTTGGTTTGGTGGGTTGTATGTGTGTTGGGTGGTTGTGTGGTTGGTGTGTTGGGTGTGTGTGTGTGTGTTTGTGTTGTGTTGTGTTGGTGTGTGTGTGTGTGGGTGGGTGGTTGTGTTTGTGTGAGTGTGGTGTGTGTTTGTGTTGTGGATGGGATGTTAGTGTGGGTTTTGGTGTGGTTTGTTGTGTGTTGGTGGATTGTGGTTGTTTTGGTGTGTGTGGGTTGATGTGTTGTGTTTGTGGAGTTTGTTTGTTTGTGGTTGTGTGTCGGTGTTGGTGTTGTTTGTGTTTGGTTGTGTGGGTGTTTTTTGTGATGGTGTTGTGTGTGTTGGTTGGTGTGTGTGTGTTGTGGTTGTGTGTGTGTGGTGTGTTGTTGTGTATGTGTGATGTTGGTTTGTGTTGTGTGGTTGTTGGTTGGTGTTGTGGTGTTGTGTGTGTGTGTCTGTGTGTTGTGTGGTGTGGCTGTTTGTTGTGTGATGTGTGTGCTTGTGGTGCTGGTGTTTGATTGTGGTTTGGGTTTGTGGTGTGTTTGTTGTGGTGTGTGCGTGTGTGGTTTGTTGTCGGTTGTGTGTTGTGGTGTGTTGAGTTGTTTGTGTGGTGTGTTTGTGGTGATGGGTGTTTGTGTTGTGTGTTGCTGTGGTGTGTTGTGTGTTTGGTGTGTGATGTGTGTGTTTGGTGTGGTGTTTTTTGTGTGTGTGTGTGGTAGTGTGGTTGTGTTGGTTGTGTGTTGTGTTTGTGATGGTGTTGTTGTTGTGTGGTGTGGATTGGTGGTGTTGAGTGGTTGTTTGGTATGTTGTGTTGTGTGATTTGTGTTGTGTGAGCTGTGGTGTTGTATGTTGATCGTGGTGGTGTGTTGTGTGTTGCTGGTGTGTGGTTTGTTGTTGGTGTAGTGTTGTTGGTGTGGTGTGGTTTGTGTGTGTTGTTGGTGTTGGGGTGTGTTGTGTGGTGAGGTTGGTGTGTTGTGTTGTAGGCTGGGTGTGGTGTTGTGTGTATGTGGATGTGGGTGGTGTGTGTGTGTGTTTTGTTTGTTGTGGATGTGTGTTGTGTGTTGTGTGTTGTTGGTGGGTTGTGTGGTGTGTTTTGGTTGTTGGTTGTGTGTTTGGTTTGTGGGTTTTTGTCGGTGGTTGGTTTGGTTGTTGTTGTGGTTTGGGTGTGTGTTTGTGTGGTTGTTTGGTGTGTTGTGTGGTTTGTGTTTGGTTTGGTGTGGTGTGTTGGGTGGGGGTGTATGGTTTTGTGTGGTTTGTTATGGTTGTTGGGTGTGGTTTTTGTATGTGGTGTGTTGTCGGTGTGTGTTGATTGGGTTGGTGTTGGTGGTTTGTGGTGTTTTGTTGTGGTTGTGGTTGTGGTGGTTGTGGTGTTTGGTTGGTGTTTTTTGTTGAATTTTGTGGTGTTGTAGTTGTTGTTGTGTGTGTGTCTTGGTGTGGTTGTTGTTTGGGTGTAGTGGTGTGGTTTGTGTTTTGTGTTTGTTGTGTGTGGTTGTGTGTGTGGGTTGTGTGTCTGTGGTGGTTGTTTGTGGGTGTGGGGGTTGTGTTGTGGTGTCTGTGGTGTTGTGTGTGTGGTGGTTGTTTGGTTGGTGTGTGTGGGTTGGTGTGGGTGTGGTGTTGGTGTGTGGGTGTGTTGTGTGGTGTTGGTGTGTGGTTTGTGTGGGTTTGTGTTGGTGGTTGTGTGTTGTGGTTGTGGTATGGTGTGTGTGGTGTTGTGTGTGGTGTGTTGTGTTTGGTGTGGTTGTGTGTGTGTTGTGGTGTGTTGGTGTGTGTTGTTGTGTGTGGGTTGTGGTGGTGTGGGTTTGTGTGTGTTGATGTAGTTGTGTGTGTTGTTGTTGGTGGTTGTTGTTGTGTGTGTGGTGTTTGTGTGTGTTGTGTTGTGTGTGGTGTGTGTTAGTGGGTGGTGTTGTATTGTGTGGTTGTTGTTGTGTAGTGGTGTTTTGGTGTTTGTTTGTTGGTGGTGGGGTGTTTTGTGGTTGTTGTTTGTGTGTTGTGTGGTGTGTGTGGGTGTTGGGATGGTGTGTGTTGTTGGGTGGGGTTGGTGTGGGTTGTTTGGGGTTTTGTGGGTGTGTTGGTGCGTGTGTGTTGTGTGTTTGTGTGTAGGTGTATGTGTGTTGTTTTGGGTGTGGTGTGTGTGTTGTGGTTGTGTGTTTGGTGGGTTGTGAGTGTTTTGGTGTGTTTGTGTTGTGTGTGTTGCTGTGTGTTGTGTGTGTGTGTGTTGTTTTGTGTGATGTGTGTGTTGTGTCGTGTGTGTGTTTGTGTGTGTGGTGGTTGGTGTTGGTGTGTTGTTTGGGGTGTGGGTTTGTGGTTGTGTTGTGGTTGTTTTTGTGTGTGGTGTGGTTGTGGTTGTGTTAGTTGTTGGTTGGTGGTGTGGTGTGGATGTGGTGGTGTGTGTGTGTGGTGTGTTTGTGTTGTGTGTGTGGTGTGTTGTTGATTGTGTGTTTGGTGTGTGGGTGTGTTGTGGTTTGTGTTTGGTGTTTTTGGTGTGTGTGTGGTTGTGTGTGTGTGTGTTGTTGTTTGTGTTGTAGGTTGTGTGTTGTGTGGTGTGGTGTGTGTGGTTTTGGTGTTGGTTTGGTGTGTGTTGTGTGGTTTGTTGTGTGGTGGTTGTTTGTTGTGTTGTGTTTGTGTATGTGTGTGTGTGTGTGTTGTGTGGGTTGTGTTGTGGTGGTGGGTGTGTTGGTGTTGTGTGTGTTTTTGGGTGTGTGTTGTGTGTGTTGTGTGTGTGTGTGTTGGTGTGTTGTGGTGTGTGTTGTTTGTTGTTGTGATGTGTGTGTTGTTTGGTGTGTTGTATTTGGATGTGTGTTGTGTGTGTGTGTGTTGTGTTGTGTGTTGGTGTGTGGTTTGTTTGTGTGTTTGGTGGTGTTGTGTTGTGTTGTGGGTTTGGTGTGTGTTGGGTTGTGTGTTGGATGTGTTGTGTTTGTGTGGTGTTTGGTGTGGTGTGTTGTGTTGGTGTGTGTGGTTGGTGTTGGTGTGTGTGGGTGTGTTGTTGTGTGTGGTGTGGTGTTGGTGTGTTGTGTGTGTTGGGTGTTGTTGTGTGTTGTTGTGTTGTGTGTGGTGTGGGTGTGTGTGTGGGTTGTGTTGTTGTTTTGTGTTGTGTGTTTGTTGTGTGGGTGTGTTGGTTGGGTTTGTGTGGTTGTGTTGTGGTGGTTTGTGTGGTGTGTTGGTGTGTGTGTTTGTGATTGTGTGTGTGTTGTGTTGTGTGGTTGTGTGTTGTGTTGTTTGTGTTGTGTGTGTTGTTGTGGTGGTGTTTGTTGGGTGTTGGTGTGTGTGTGTTGTGTGTTTGTGGTTGTGTTGTGTTGTGTGTTGTGTTGTTTGTGGTGTGTTGTGTTGTGTGTTTGTTGTGTTGGTGTGTGTGTGGTTTGTGTGTGTGGTGTGGTTGTGTGTGTGTTGTGTGGTGGTTGTGTGTGTGGTGTTTGTGTTGTGTGTGTTGTGGTGTTGTTTGTGTGTGGTGTGTGTGTGTTGTGGTTGTGTTGTGTGGTTTGTTGGTGTTTGGTGTGTGTGTGGTTGTGTGTTTGGTGTGTTTGTGTGTGTTGGTGGGTTTGTGTTGTGTGTTGTGTGGTGTGTTTGTTGGTTGTTGGTTGTGGTTGTGTGTGTGTTGGTGTTGGTGGTTTGTGTTGTGTGTGTGGTGTTGTGTTGTGGTGTTGTGGTTGTGTGTGTGTGTGGTGGTGTTGTGTGTGTGGTGTGTTTGTGGTTTTGTGTGTTGTTGTGTGTTGTGTGTTGTGTGTTTGTTTGGTGTGTGTGTTGTGTTGTGTGTGGTTGTTGTGTTTTGTGTTGTTTGTGTGTGTGTTGTTGTTGTTGGTTGTGGTGTTGTGTGGTGTTTGTGTGTGTGTTTGTGTGTTGTGGTTGTGTTTGTGTGTGTTGTTGTTGGTTGTGTGTGGTGTTGTTTGTTGTGGTGTTGTTGGTTTGTGTGTGTTGTGTGTGTGGTGTGTTTGTGTGTGTGGTTTGTGGTGTTGTGTGTGTTGTGTTTGTTGTGTGTGTTGTGTGTTGGTGTTTGTGTTGTGTGTGGTGTTGTGTGTTGTGGTTTGTGTGGTGTTGTGTGTGGTTTGTTGTGTTGTGTGTTGTTTGTGTGGTGTGTTGGTGTGTGTGTTTGTGTGGTTGTTGTGTGTGTGTTGTGGTGTTGTGTGTTGGTGTTGTGTTGTGTTGTGTGTGTTTGTGTTGTGTGTTGTTGTGTTGTGTTGTGTGTTGTGTGTGTGTTTTGTGTGTTGTGGTTTGTTGTTTGTGTTGTGTGTTGTGTGTGTTGTGTTGTGTTTTGTGGTGTTGTGTTTGTGTTGTGTTGTGTGTTGTGTTTGTGTTGTTGGTGTTGTTTGTGTGTTGTGTGTTGGTTGTGTGTTTGTGTTGTGTGGTGTTTGTGTGTTGTGTTTGTTGTTGTGTGGTTGTGTTGTTGTGTGTTGTTTGTTGTGTGTGGTTTTGTGTTGTTGTGGTGTTTGTGTTGTGTGTGTTGTGTTGTGGTTGTGTGTTTGTTGGTTGTGTTTGTGTTGTGGTGTTGTGTTTTGTGTTGTTGTGTTGTTGTTTGGTGGTTTGTTGTGTGTTGTGTTTGTGTGTTGGTGTTGTGGTGTTGTTTGTGTGTGTTGTGTTGTTGTTGTGTTTGTTGTGTTGTGTGTGTTGGTGTGTTGTGTTGTGTTGTGTGGTGTTGTGTGTGTTGTGTGTGTTGTTTGTGTGTTGTGTTGGTTTGTGTTGTTGTTTGTGTGTGGTTTGTGTTGTGTTGTGGTGTGTTGTGTTTGTGGTGTTGTGTTTGTGTGTGTGGTTTGTGTTGTGTTGTGTGTTGTGTTGTGTGTTGTGTGTTGTGTGTTTGTTGTGTGGTTGTGGTGTTTGTTGTTGTGTGGTTTGTTGTGTGTTGGTGTGTTGTGTTGTGTTGTGTGGTTGTTGTGTGGTTGTGTGTGTTTGTGTTGTTGTTGTGTTGTGTTGTGTGTTTGTTGTGTGTGTTGTGTTGGTGTTGTGGTGTGTTTGTGTGTGTTTGTTTGGTTGTGTTGTGTGGTTGTTTGTGTTGTTGTGTGGTTTGTGTTTGTTGGTGTTGTGTTGTGGTTTGTGTGTGTTGTGGTTGGTTGTTGTTTGGTTGTGTTGTTGTGTGTTTGTTGGTGTTTGTGTTGTTGTGTGGTGTGTTTGTGTGTTGTTGTTGTGTGGTTTGTTGTGTGTTGTGTTGTGTTTGTGTTTGTGTTGTTGGTTGTGTTGTGTGTGTGTGTTGTGTGTTGTTGTGTTTGGTGTTGTGTTGTGTTGTTTGTGGTTGTGTGTTGTTTGTGTTGTGTTTGTGTTGTGTTGTGTTGTGTGTTTGTGTTTGGTGTTGTTTGTGTGTGTTGTGTGTGTTGTGTGGTTGTGGTTTGTTGTGTTGTTGTGTTTGTGTGTTTGTGGTGTGTGTTTGTGTTGTGTTGTGGTTGTGTTGTTTGTGTTGTGTGTGTTGTGTTGTGTGGTTGTGTGTTGGTTGTGTTGTTGTGTGTTTGTGTTGTGGTGTGTTGTTGTTTGTGTTGTGTTTGTGTTGTGGTGTGTTGTTGTGTGGTGTGTGTTGTTGTGTTGTTTGGTGTGTTGTGTTTGTGTGTGTTGTTTGTGTGTTGTGGTGTGTTGTGGTTTGTTGTGTTGTGTGTTGGTGTTTGTGTTGTGTTGTTGTGTGTTGTTTGTTGGTGTGTGTTGTGTGTTGTTTGTTGTTTGTGTGTTGTTGTGTGTTTTGGTGTTTGTTGTTGTGTGTTTGTGTGTTGTGTTGTGTTGTTGTGTGTTTGTGTGTGTTGGTGTGTGTGTTTGTGTTGTGTGTTTGTGTGTTGTGTGTTGTTTGTTGTGGTGTTGTGTTGTTTGTTGTTGTGTGGTGTGTTGGTGTGTGTTGTGTTTGTGTGTTGTTGTGTGGTGTTTGTTGTGTGGGTTGTGTGTTGTGTTTGTTGTGTGGTTGTTGTGTGTTGTGGTGTTGGTGTTTTGTGTTGTGTTGTGTTGGTGTGTGTGTTTGTGTTTGTGTGGTTGTTGTTGTGTGTTTGTTTGTTGGTGTGTTGTGGTTGTGTTGTGGTTGTGTGTTGTTGTTTGTGGTGTTGTTGTTTGTTGTTGTGTTGTGTGTTGTGGTTTGTGTTGTTTGTTGTGTGTTGGTGTGTTGTGTGTTGTGTGTGTGTTTGTGGTTGTTGTTGTGTGGTTGTGTGTTGTGGTTTGTGTTGTGTTGTGTTTGTGTGTTGTTTGTTGGTGTTGTTGGTGTGTGTTGGTGTGTTGTGTTGTGGTGTTGTTGTGTGTGGTGTGTTGTGTTGTGTGTTGTTGTGTGGTGTGTTTGTTGGTGTTGTGTGTTGTGTGTGTTGTTTGGTTGTGTGTTGTTGTGTGTGGTTGTGTGTGTGTTGTGTGGTTTGTTGTGTTTGTGTTTGTGTGTTGTTGTGTGGTTGTGTGTTTGTTGGTGTGTTGGTTTGTTGTGTGTTGTGTGTTGTGTTGTGTGTTTGTGTTGTGTGTGTGGTGTGTTTGGTGTTGTTGTGTTTGTGTGTGTTGTGGTTGTGTGTTGTTTGTGTTTGTGTTTGTGTGTGGTTGTGTGTGTTTGTTGTGGTGTTGTGTGTGTTTGTGGTGTGTTGTGTGTTTGTTGTGTGTGTTGGTGTGTTGTTGTGTTTGTTGTGTGTGTTGTGTTGTTGTGTTGTGTGGTGTTGTTGTGGTGTGTTGTGTTGTGTGTGTTGTGTTGTGTTTGTTGTGTGTGGTTGTTGTGGTTGTGTGTGTTGGTGTGTGGTTGTGTTGTGTGTTTGTTGGTGGTTGTGGTGTTGGTGTTGGTGTTGTTGTGGTGTGTGTGTGTTTGTGTTGGGTGTGTTGTGTGTTTGTGTTGTGTTTTGTGTGTTGGTGTGTTTGTTGTGTTGTGTGTTGTGTTGTGTTGTTTGTGGTGTGTGGTGTGTTTGTGTTGTGTTGGTGTGTGGTTGTTGTTGTGTTGTTGTGTGGTGTTGTGGTGTGTGTTGTGTGTTGTGGTGTGTTTGTGTTGTGGTGTTGTTGGTGTGGTTGTGTGGTGTGTTTTGGTGTGTGTGGTTGTGTTGTGGTTTGTTGTGTGGTGTTGTGTGTTGGTGTGGTGTTGTGTTGTGTTTGTGTGGTTGTGGTGTTGTGTGTTGGTTGTTGGTGTGTGGTGTTTGTGTTGGGTGTTTGTGTTGTGTGTGGTGTTGTGTGTGGTGTTTTGGTTTGTGTGGGTGTGTGGTGTGTGTTGTTGTGGGTTGGTTGGTTGTGGTTTGGTTGTGTGTGGTGGTTGTGGGTGTGTGTGTTGTGGTGTGTTGTGTGTTTGTTGTGTTGGTGTGTTGTGTGTGTGGTGTGTGTGTTTGGGTGTTGTTTGTGTTGTGGTGTTGTTGTGTTTGGTTGTGGTTTGTGTGTGGTTGTGTGGTTGTTGTTGGTTGTGTTTGGTGTGTTGTGGTGTTGTGGTGTGTTGTGTTTGGTGTGTGTGTTGGTGTGTTTGTTGTGGTGTGTGGTTGTGTGTGTGTGTGTTTTGTGGTTGGTGTGTGTTGTTTGGTGTGGTGTGGGTGTGTGTTTGGTTGTGGTGTGTTGTGTGTGGTGTGGTTGGTGTTTGTTGTGTGTGTTGTGTGTGGTGTGTGTTGGGTTGTGGTGTGTGTTGTTGTGGTTGTTGTGTGGGTGTTGGTGTTGTTTGTGTGGTTTGTGTGTTGTGTGGTGGTGTTGTGTGGTGTGGTGTTGTGGTTTGGTGGTGTGTGGTTGGTGGTGGTTGTGTGTGTGGGTGGTGTGTTTTTGGTGTGTGTTGTGGTGTGTGTTGGGTGTGTGTGTGTGGTTTGGGTGTGTGGTGTTGGTGTTTGTGGTGTGTGTGTGGTGTTGTGTTGTGTGTGGGTTGTTGTGTGTGTGTTTGTGTTGTGGTGGTTTGTGTGGTGGTGTTGGTGTGTGTTGTGGTGTGTGGTTGGTGGTTGTTGTGTGTGTTGTGTGTGGTGTGTTGTGTTGTGTGTGTTTGTGTTTGTGTTGTGTGGTGTGTTGTTGTGGTGTGTGTGTGGTTGTGGTGTGTTGTTTGTGTGGTTGTTGTGTGTGTGGGTGTTTGTTGTGGTGTGGGTGTGGTGTGTTGGGTGTGTGTTTGTGTGGTTGTTGTGTTGGTGGTTGTGTTTTGTGTGTGTGTGTTGGTGTGGTGGTGTGTTGGTGTGGGTGGTTGTGTTGTGTGTTGTTGGGTGTGTTGTTGTGTTGGTGTTGTTGTGGTGGTGTGTTGTGGTTTTGTGTGTGTGGTTGTGTGGTGTGTGTGGTTGTGGTTGGTGTGTGTTTGTGTGTGTGGTTGGTGGTTGTGGTGTTGTGTGGTGTGTGTGTGGTTTGTGTTGGTGTTTGTGGTGTGTTTGGGTTGTGTTTGGTGTGTTGTGGTGGGGTGTTGTTGTGGTGTTGGTGTTGGTGTGTTTGTGTTGGGGTGGTGTGTGTGGTGTGTTGTTTGGTGGTTGTGTGTGTGTTGTGTTGTGTGGGGTTGTTGTGTGGTTGTTTGTGTGGTTTGTGTGTTGGTGTGTTGTGTTGTTGGTGTGGGGTTTGTTTGTGTTGTGTGTGTGGGTGTGGTTTGTGGTGGTGGTGTTGTGGTGGTGTGGTTGTGTGGTGTGGTGGTTGGTGGTTTGTGTGGTTGTTGTGTGTGTGTTGGTTTGTGGGGTGTGGTGTTGTGGTTGGTGTGGTGGTGTGGGTGTGTGTTGTGTTGTGTGTGTTGTTTGGGTGTGTTTTGGGTGTTGGTGTTGTGGTGTGGTGTTGTGTGGTTTGGGGTTGTGTGTTGTGTGGTGGTTTGTTGTGTGTTGTGTGGTGTGGTTGTTGTGTGTTGGTGGGTGTGTGTTTGGTGTTGTTGTGGTTGTGTGTGGTGTGGTGTGGTGTTGTGGTGTGTTTGGTGTGGTGTTGTGTTGTGTTGGGTGTTTGTTGGTGTGGTTGTTTGTGTTGGTGTGTGTGGTTGTGTTGTGTTTGTGTGGTGTGGTTGTTGTGGTTGTGTGTTGTGTGTTGTGTGGTTTTGTTGTGGTGTGGTGGTGTGGTGTGTGGGTGTGTTGTGGTGTTGTGTGTGGTGGTTGTTGGTGGTGTTGTGGTGGTGTGTGTGTTGTTGTTGGTGGTGTGTTGGTGTGTTGGTTTGTGTTGTGGTTGTGTGTGTTGGTGTTGTGTGTTTGTGTGTGTGGTGTGTGGTGGTTGTTTGGTGTGTGGTTGTGTGTTGGTGTTTGTTGTTGTGTGTTGTGGTGTTGTGGTGTGTGTGGTTGTGTGTGTGTTGTGTGTTGTGTTGGTTTTTGTGTGTGTGGTGTGTGTTGTGTGTGGTTGGTTGTGTTTGTGTGTGGTTGGTGTTGTTGTGTTGTTGTGTGTGGTTGGTGTTGTTGTGTGTTGTGTGTGTGGTTGTGTGGTTGTGTGTTGTGTGTGTTGTGTGTGGTGTTGTGGTTGTGTGTGTTGGTTTTGTTGTGTGTTGTGTTTGGTGTTGTTGTGGGTGGTGTTGTTGTGGTGTTGTGTTGGTTTGTGTGTGTTTTGTGTGTGTGGTGTGTTGGTGTTGTGGTGTTGTGTTTGTGTGGTGGTGTGTGGTTGTGTTGTGTGTGGGTGGTTCGTTGTGTGGTTTGGATGTGTTGTGTGTTTATGGTGTTGTGTGGTTTTGTTGTGGTTTGTGGTGGTGTTGTGTTGTGAGGGGGTTTTGTTGTGGTTTTGGTGTTGGTGTGTGTGGTGTGGTGTGTTTGTTGTGTGTTTTGTGTGTGTTGTGTGGTGGTGATAGTGGGTTTGTGGTTGGTATGTTGTGTGTGTATTGTGTGGTTGGGTGTGTGTGTTTTGTGTTGGGTGTTTGTGGTGGTGGTGAGGTGTGTGTGGGTGATGGATTTGTGGTGTGGTTATGGTGTGTTGTGGGTTGTTTGGTTGTGGGTTTGTGTGTGTGGTTTTGTGGATGGGGTGGTGGTGTGGTGTGGTTGGTTGTGAGGTGTGGTGGGTTTGGGCTGTGTTGTGTTGGTTGTGTGTGGGTTGTGTGGTTGTGTTGGTGGTTTAGGTTGTGTGTTGTGGGTGGGTGTTTGGTGTTGTGGGTGGTTTTGGGTGGGTGTGTGGGTGGTTGTTTGGTGGTGTGTGTTATGGTGTGGTTTGTGGTGGTGGGGTGGTTGTGGGGTGGGTTTGTTTGTGTGTGGTGTGTGTGTCGTTGTTGTGTTGTGGGGGTGTGGTGTCGTTGGTTTTGGGTGGGTTGTGTTGTGTGAGTGTTGGTGTTGGTGGGTGTTGGTGGTTGGGGTGTGGTGTTGGTTTGTGGTGGGTGTTTGTGTGGTTGTGTTGTGTGGGTGGGGTATGGGTTGTAATGGTGTTGTGGTTTTGTGTTGGTTGTGGTGTGGTGGTGGTGTTTGGGTTGGTGGTGTGGTGGTGGGCGGTTGTGTTGTGTGTGGTTTGGTTTGTGGTGGGTGTGTTGATGGGTTGTGTGGTGTGTGTGTGGTTTCGTTGTGTTGTTGGTGTGTGGGGGGTTGTTTGTTTGGATGTGTGGGTGGTGGGGTGGTGTTGTTTTGGAGTTGGGTGGTGTGTGTGGTGTTTGGTTGGTGTTGTGGTGGGGGTGTTTTGGTTGGTTTGTGTTGGGTGTTGGTTGTGGTGGTGGGTTAGGTGGTGGTGTTGTGGGGTGTGTGGTTGGTTTTGTTTTGTGTGTGGGTTTGTGTGTTTTTGAGGTTTGGTGTTAGTTTTGTTGTGGTGGTGTAGTTTGTTTTGTGTGTGGGGTGGTGGTGTTGGTGTGGTTGTTCGGGTTGGTGGGTTTTGTTGTTTTGGTGTTGGGGTTGTGGCGTGTGTTTGTTGGTTGTGTGTTTTGTGGTGTGGTGGTGTGTTTGGTGTTGTGGGTGTGTGGGGTTGGTTGTGGTGGGAGTGGTGTTGTGTGTTGTGTGTGTGGTGGGTTTGTGTTGTGTGTGTGCGTTGTGTGGGGGTGTGTGGTGTTGTGGGGGGTTTGTGTTGGTGTTGGGGTTTGTTTTGGGTGTGTGTGGGGATGGTGTGTGGTTGTGTTGTGTGTTTTGGGTGTTGTGTGTTTGTTGTGTGTGTTTGTGGTGGTTTTTGTGGAGGTGGTGGTTTGGGTGTTTGTGGTGTTGTATGGGTGTGTTGTGTGGTTTTGTGTGGGTGGTGTTGTGTGTGGTGTATTTGTGTGGTTTGGTGTGTGGGGTTTTGTGTGGTGTTGGTTGTGTTTGGTGTGGATGTTGTGTGGGTTGGTTTTGGTGTTGGTGTGTGGTGTGTTTGGTTGTTTGTTGTGATTGTGGGTGTGGTTGGGTTGGTGTTGTGGGTGTTTGGTGGTTGTGTGGTTGTGTTGTGTGGTGGTGTGTTTGGGTTGTGGGTTGGTGGTTTTGTGGGTTGGATTTGGTGGTGGTTGTGTGGGTGTTGGTGTGTTTTGTGTGGGTGTTGTTGTTGGGTTGTGGTGTTGGTGTGGTGTGCGGTGTTGTGTGGGTTTGGTTTGGGTTTTGTATTGTGTTTTGTGTGTTGGTGTGGGTTGGTTGGTGGGGTGGTGGTGTTTGTTTGTGTTGGTGTGTGGTGTGGTGTTTGTGTGGTTGGTTGTTGGTGGTTGTGTTGTTGGTTGTGTGTGTGTTGTTGTGGTGTGGTTGATGGTGTTGTTGTGTGTTTGGTTTTGTTGGTGGGTTGGTTGTGATTTTGTTTTGGTGGGTGGTGGGTGGTGTTGTTTTTGTGTTGGTGTGGTTGGTTGTTTGGTGTTTGTTGTTGGTGTGGTGATGGTGTGGTGGGGTGTTTGGTGTGTGTGATTGGTGTTGGTTGGTGGTGGTTGGTTGGTGTATGTGTGTTGTTTGTTGGATGTTGTGTTTGGGTTTTTGTGGTGGTGTTTGTGTTGTTGGTGTTGTTGGTGTGTTGTGTTGGTGTGTGTGTTGTGTGTGGTTGTGTGGTGTTTTTGTGGGTTGGTGTGGTGGGTGTGTTTGGTGGTTGGTTGGGGTGGGTGGTGATGGTGGTCGGGTGTGTTTTGTGGTGTGTTGGATGTGATGTTGGGGTGGTTTTGGGAGATATTGTTGGTTGGATGTGTTGATGGTTGGTGATGTGGGGATTTGTTGTAGTGTACGAGGTGGTGTGTGAGTTGTAGGTGTGTGTAGGTTGGTTGTGTTGTGTGTGGTGGTTTGGTTTTGTGGATGGATTTAGGTGTCTTGTGTGGTGTTGTCATGTGTTGTGGTTGTGTTTGAGTGTGGTTGTGTTGTGGTTGGTGGTTTGGTGTGTGTTGTGTGTGGTGTTGGTGTGGTGCTGTTTGTAGGTTGGTGTGTTGAGTGGTTGGTGTATGTTGGTGGTGATGTTTTGGTGGGTGATGGTTTGGTGCTTTTGCGTTGTGGTGGTGTGGGTGGGTTGTGTGGTGGTGTTGTTTTGGGGCTGTGTGTTAGTGGTGTGTGGTGTGTTATGGGTTGTTGTGGTGGAATTGTGTGAGTGTGTGTAGATGCTTAGATGTGGTTGTGTTGTTGTAGTTGAGTGAATTGTGATGTGGTTTTGTGTGGTGTTGTGGTGGTTTGGATGTTGGAGTGTGTAGGTTTGATAGTTGTGGTGGTGGTTTTGTGGTTTTCTGTGATGCTGGGTGTGTGATGGTGGGGTGTGGTGGGTGTATTGTAGGGTTGGGGTGTGAGTGGATGTTGGGTGTTCAAGGTTGTGGTTTGGCGGTGTGGGGGGTGGGTGTGTTCTGTTTTAGTGTGTTTGGTCGTGCGTATCGATGGTGTGCGGTTTGGTGGTTGGCGTGCGTCGTGGAGGGGTGATGTGGAGTTAGGTTGGTTGAGTGGTAGTGTGGTGTGTGGTGGTGTTGGGATGGTATTTGTGGTGGCTGGGTATGTTGTATGTGTTGTGGTCGAGATTGGTGTTGAGTGGAGTAGTGTGGTTGTGGGGGTAGTGGTGTGGGATGGATGTGGTTGTTGGTGGTATTTGGTTCGTTAGTTTTGATGGGTGGTTGTGTGGTGGTTCGTGAGTTGTGGTGTGTGATGTGTTAGTGTGTGGTTTGGTTGGGTGTGTGGGTATGTGGTGTAAGGTGGTAGGGTAGGCTTTTTGTGGGATTGGTGTGCGCGGTGGAGTTGGTGGGTGTAGTTAGAGTCGTTTTGGTTGGTGAGTGGTTTGTAGTATGTGCTGTGTTTGTATGATTGTGGTGTAGTGTGTGTATGGGTGATGATTGCGTGTGTGTATGTTGTGGTCGTGGTGTGTTGGGTTGTGTAGTGTTGTTGTTTCGATGGAGGCGTGGGGCTGTGTGTGGTGTGTGTTAGTTGTGCGTTGTGGTTGAGTTGGTGGTGGTTTGATTGGTGTGGGTTCGTGGGTGTGTGCGTGTTTGATCTGAGGTGATGTTGGGTTGTTTGTGTTGGGTTGTGGTGGTTGATTATGGTGGAGTTGTCGGGTGTGTGGTGGTGTGGTTGGTTGTGGTGTGTGTGTCGTGTTTGTAATGGTGTGAGTGGTATGGGTGGGGTGGTTCGTGGTGTATTTGGTGTGTTTTGGATGTTGTTGAGAGATGTGTTTGGAGGTCGTGAGTGTGGGGTGCGTCTGGTTTTTGTTGGGGTTGTGTTGTGGATGTAGTGAGTATGGATGTGGTGGATTGGTTTGGATTTGGATTGCTTGGTGGTGATTGTGGTTTGGTGGTGTGATTCATCTTAGGGGTTTAATCTGAGGGGGGGTGGGGTTTGGGTGTGTGGTTGTGGTTGGGTGTGGTTGTTGGTTTGTCTGGAGGGTGGTGTGTTTGTGGTTGGTGGTGGTTGTGGGCTTTTCTTGTTGTGGTATGTCTTGGAGTTTTGCTGAAGCGTTTGTTTAGTTTTCTTGTGGTGGGTCGTTTTTTGGCGGTTTTGAGTTGTGTGGGTGTTTGTTTGGTGGGGATTGTCTGGATTTGGGGGGTGGGGTTTTGGGTAGTTGATTTTGCGTCTTGTGGGGTTCGTGTGTTTGTGAGTTGGTGGTGGTAGCATTTTGTGTTGTTTGCTTTGTGTTGTAATTCGTTTTATTTGGGGTGTGGGTGGGAATTTATTTTGGTTGGTTGTGTGATTGTGTGGTTGTTGTGATAGGGGAATATGGATTGGGTTGGGGATGGGTTGTTATGTAATATGTTTTCTAGGGTGGTGTGTATTGTGTATTAGGTTTTGGGTGGGGGTGGTTTAGGTCGGTGGTGTGTGGTTTTGTTTTTGGGTTGGTGGTTGGTGAGGGTTGGATTGTGGTTGGATGTTGGTTGGTATGGTTTATTTTGGTGCATGGGGTGTGTCTGTTAGGTAGGTGTCGGTGTGTTGCTGGTTGGGTGTTCGGATTTTTGGATTTGTGGGTGGGTGGTCATGTGATGGGGTTGGTGTGTGGTTTGGATATTGGTTGGGTGGGCTCATTAGGGGTTGTTATTATTGTGAGCCGTTTGTGGAGGGGGGAAGTTTCGGGCTTTTGTTGTTTTTTAGGTGTGCTTGCTTGGGGAGTATGGTGGTTGATTGGGGTCTGTGGTGTTGGGTTTGGTTGTGATGCTGTTGAGTTTTATTGTTGAATTTTTTGGTTTTATATCGTATTTTTATGATTGTGTGGTATATTGTGTATTTAGGTGGTTACGTTGAGTTTTTGGGATGTTCGTGGATTTCAGGGTGGTTTGTGATAGTATGCGGTTTGCTTGTTGTTAGGTGTCGTTGGGTGCCGATGTTTGGACTAGTTTTGTAGTGTATCTGTTGGTGGTATATGGTTGTAAGTTATGGAGTATATTTGAGGGTTTGGATGTTTTGGTGTCTGTGTGTGTTTGTGTTGTTGGTGTGGGGTACGTGAGAGTTATTCGTGGTTGTAGGTGAGTGGTGGTGCGGGGGTGGGTGTGGTGGTTGTAGGACGTGGATAATCTTTTGGCTTTGTTGTTCTCCATTGGGTTTTTTGGGTGGCCTGTCATTCGTTTTCGGCTTGTTTGGATTCGCGCGCTTGCTGTGTTGGTTTGGGGTAACTGCGTGAGTGTTGTGTGGTGTTTTGGTTTTTGGTTTTTTGTGGTTTTATTGTGGGTTGGTTGATGGGCGGTATGTGGGGTGATGTGTTGTAGAAATTTTTGTTGGCTGGGGTTGTCTTGTTTGGTGGTTGTTGGTGGTCGGTTGGGGTTGGTGGGGGTGGAATGATTTGGTTTGTATGTTGTTTCGGTGTTTTATGTGTGAGGGGGTGTGGTTTTGGAGGTCTTCTGGGTGGTCTGGTGGGCTGTGTTGGTATGGATGTGTGATGGTTGGTGGTGTTGTATTGGTTAGTTGTTTCGGGTGATGTGGAGTGGAATTGGAGGTAGTTGTGCATTGCGGGTGTGCTGTGTTGTTGGTTGTAGTGTGGTGTAGTGGTTAGTTGTGTGTTGTTAGGGGTGGTGTTTTTGTTGGTGGGTGTGTGCGTGTGTTGTCTGATGTGTTGGTCGTAGGGTGGTGTAGGGTTGGTTAGTTCTTTCCTTTTGCTTTGGTGGTCTTGTTGGTGCTTTGAATGTGGGGATGCGCTTTTAGGTATTTGTGTGGTGGGGTGGGGTTAGTGTTTGTTGATGTGGGTATGCTGCGTTCTGTGTTGTTTGTTGGTGTGTTGGGTGTTGTGGCTGTTACTTGGTGGGTTGGATGGGTTTTGTTTGTTTGTGGGTGTTCTCATATTTGGTGTGGTGTTAATGGGATTGAGTATTGGGTTTTCCGCGTGGGTAGCGATGAGCTGTGGGGTTGGATTTTTGTTGTTGGTGGAGTGAGGATTTTAGCTGGAGCTTTGGTTATTGGTGTTTTAGGAATTTGGTGTGGTTGGTATGATTTGGGGAGTTTTGTTTTCTGGGGATGGACTTGGATTGTGATGCGTTCGGGTGGTGGCTTGTTGGGGTTATGGATTGAAGCTTGGGTCGTTTGGTTGGTGGTTGGGGGTGGTGGGGGGGGGGGGGGGCGGGTTGGGTTGTAGGGTGTGCTGTGGAGCTTGGTGCGTGAGTGTCCCCCCGCCCGCCCCCCTTCTTTGGAGTGGTATCTGGGGTAGGGTGGTATTGTTGTGGTCTGGTTTGTTGATTGTGGCCGTCTTTGTGGTTTGGGTTTGGGATGGTCTTGTTTCTTGGGGGTTGATTATTGGGGGATTATTTTTGGTCAGGGTCCGATTTCTGTGTTTGGTGTGGACTTTTTGAGGTGTCTCTTGTGTGGTTTCGTGGTTGGGGTTAAGTTGTTGTCAGTGGTGGTAGTGTGTGGTGTATGAAGGGGTTGTAAGTTGTGGTGTGTGGGGTTTGGTTGTTTTGGTGGGCTTATGGGCCGTGAGGTTTAGTTGGATGTGTTCTTTTTTGTGGTCTGGTGTGGAGTCTTTGGTGGTGTTTGGATTATGTGCTCGGTGTTGGTTTTCATCTGGTATTGGGTTGGGGGTGGTGGGGTATGAGGGGGTTGTTTATGGGCTGGTTGGGAGATGGTTGTCTGGGTTGTGGGTGTGGAGTTGTGAGTGATTTTTTGTGTGCTCGTTGGATGGTGGGGTGCGTGGTGTTTTTAGATGTGTGTACATGGAGTGATGTGGTGTTGTTATGGTTTTGGGAGTGGTTTGTTTTAGTGGTGTGTATTGGTGTGTTCAGTTGTGGGGTTGGTGGGATTTGGGATGCTTGGACATGGGCATTTTTCGGGTTTTTTTGTTGGTTTTGGATGTTGGTGGTGGTCTTGTGTTATTCGGTTGGTTTTGGTGAGGTTGTTGCCTGTTGTTGTGTTTTGGTTGGATTAGGGTTGGGAGGCGGTGTCTTTCTTTGGTGTGTGGTGGTGATGGGCATTAGAAAATGGGTTCTTTGTGTGGGTTTGTGGTTCTCAATGTGAAGTCTGTTTGGGATCAGATGGGTTTCTCGTTTCGGTGGTTGATGTGGGGTGGTGGTTTGGTCTGTTTATTTGGTATTTTGATTGTGTTGTTTTGGGTGATGGTGTTGTGGGTGTGTGTGATTGTTATTGGTTGTCTGGGGGTGTTGTGGTTTTATGGCGTGTTCGGCCCTCCGCCCAGTGTTTCGGTTTGTGTCATGCGTTTTTGGAGTTTGTATTTGAGATTGGATGTGGAATGATATTTTGTTTTTGTTGTGGGTTGGTGTGTAATTTTGATTTGTTTGGTTGGGTATTGGTGTGGGGTTGGTTTTTGGAGATGTTTCTTTCGTATGGGTGCGTGTACGGGTATGGGTGTATTGTGGCTGTATTTTGGTGTGTTTTGGGAGAACTTGGTTGGGGTTGTTGTTGTTTTATGTTGTGATGACTTGGGTTTTTTTTGGGTAGTTTATTCTGGTTCTTGTAGTTTGTTGGTTGTTTCGGAGATGGCTGTGTGTTTGTGGAATGGTGTTGGTGCTTGTGGTTGATTGTTGGGGAGGTTTTGGTTGTTTCTATGGTGTGGGTTGTGGTGTTTGTATGGTGTATGTGGAATTGGTGGAGGGGATCGTGTTTGGGGGATGTGATCTCGTTGGTTTTTTTGGGGGAGGGATAAGTGGATGCAGGCACCTGGTCTGTGGGGTGGTGGACCCGAGTTGGCCCCCTTAGGACCCCGGCCCTGGGTGTGTCTCTTTTCGAGTAGGCCTCGGTCAGGATGGTGTGACGGTGGTTGTGTGGTGTCGGTGGTTGGTGGTTGTTTGGTTCTGTTGGAGGTTGTGTGGAGTGGAGGTTGGTGTTCGATTGGTTTGAGGTGTTTTTGTGTCGGTTGTTGTTTGAGTTGTGACGGGATGGTTGGGTGTTGGAGATTAGCGGTTTTTGAGGTCGGGTTTTGGCGATTCGCTGTTTAGGGTGTGTGGTCTAAAGGGTTTTGTTGTGACCCTCAGTTGTTGTTGTTTTTATCGCTTCGCGCCTCGGGGGATATGTGTTGGGGTGGTGCTACCTGTTTGTTGTTCGTGTTTTGTGTGTGTTGTATGGGTTCTTTTGATTTGTGGATGGATTTTCTGTTTGCGCCCCCTCGGGTTCGGATTGTGAGTGATGGTGTTATGCTGTGTGCGGTTTGGTACGCGCGGCCCTCCGCCTGTGAGTTGTTTTGTGGCTCGTTGTGTGGAGTTTTGAGGTGTTAGTTTTGGGGGTGTTATTTGTATAGGTTGTTTGGCGCCTTCCTTCCTTTGTGGTTGGTTGTTTTGGGGTTAGTTACGGTTGTGGGTCGGTACGCACGGACATGATTGGATGGTTTGGTTTCTTCCCGGTGGGTGCGTTTTTGGGGGGGGTCATGTGATAGGAGGTCCCTTTAGGCTGGGAGCGCCCACCCCTGCTTATGCCCCCCCCCCGCCCGCCCCCCCCCCCTCCCTGTGTTGGTTAGAAACTTGTCCACTGCTACCTGGTTAGTGTTGTTTGGATCTTGCCCGGTTTCTTCGTATGGGTGTGGGATTTTTCGGCTTGGACTATGGGTTGTGGTGGCTTGTGATATGGGGTTGGTGGTTGGTTTGTCTGGATTGTTTGTGTTCGGACCCTATCCGTTTCTCTGCCCCTCCCCACTCACACGTATGAGGGGCCCCCCCCACTGGTGGGTGTGGTGTTTTTGGGTTTTTTTGGTCCCCCCCGCCCGACCCTCCGGACACTTGAATACGCGTTGGCGCACAGCGCACTTGGTCTCGCGAGTTTGTGTTGTGTACCCATGGGGTGTGGGGGGTTTAGGCCCCCGCGTCCTTTGGGTTGTGCGTGATGCCCCGGGTCGGTGTTGGTTCCGTTGGTCTGTTCACCCGCCCGTCCCTTGGTATGCTTTCGAGATGTGCTGTTGTGGTGGGTTGTGTGTCGTTGCTGGTGTGGTGGGTGGAGTCGGTCGTGGGGTGTGCGGTTGTGATTTTTGTCGTGGTTGGAGGGATTTCGGTTGGGTTGGATTCTTGTATGGGAGTATCTCTATCGGTGGTTGGGGGATGTGTTATCATTGTGTTTTGGTGTGGATTTGGGTGGATGGAGTGTTTCTTTTTGTTGGAGTGTTATTTGATGATTTTACATGGTTGTGTTTGTTGGTTTTGGTGTGGTTTGGGGGGTGTTTTTGTTTACGGTGTTGTTGTGGGTATTTTGGACGTTCGTCGGTTGTGGAGTGTGGAGAGCTATTGTCGGTATGGGGTTGTTGTTGTGTTGGTGTGTATGGGGTCGGTGTAGTTGTGTTATGGGACTCTCCCTTTGGGTTGGTGTTGGTTTTGGAGGTCCGTTCTTCCCGCCCTTTATTGGAGGTTGTGTTGGTTTGCCGTATTTGGAGGATGTTTGTTTTTTGTTTGGAGTGGTAGCATTGGGTGTGGGGGTGGTGGTGTTGTGGTTCGTGGTGTGGTGGTTGTTTGTGGATTTGTGCGTGCCTATGTTTCTTTGGTACGGTTGTAGGAGGATGGTTAGGAGACGTTTCGTGTGTGTGGTCGGGTTTGGATGGTGTGGGTTCTGTCTGGTTGTTGTGTTGTTATGTGTTTTTCTACATTCTGGGTTTGGTGGTTGTGGTGTGATGCGGTTTGGTGTTGGGTGGTTAGATTTGGTGGGTTGTTGTGGATGGCGGGGTATGGCTGGTCTGGATGCCTTTCTGGTCTGTTTGTGGTAGGATTTCAGAGGGTGGCACGTTTTGGGGGGGGTAGGTGGTGTAAGGTGGGTGGTGGATTATCTGACAATTTATGTGTCTTTTTTGGTACTGGGTGGTTTGGTGTCGTCTGGTGTGTGGTGGGTACTTCTAGCTCGGTATGGTTGGTAGTGATTTTAGTTTGTGGGTTGATTGAGTGCTTTGGTGTTTTTTGTGATTTATCGTAGTTGTGGGG
This sequence comes from Pseudopleuronectes americanus, assembly GCA_038501795.1. Classification (NCBI taxonomy): domain Eukaryota; kingdom Metazoa; phylum Chordata; class Actinopteri; order Pleuronectiformes; family Pleuronectidae; genus Pseudopleuronectes; species Pseudopleuronectes americanus. Next base: position 60,030 of record JBAMIH010000147.1, read on the forward strand.
TGGTAGGTGTTTGTGTGTGTGTGTGGGTTTGTGGATGATGGGGTTTTGAGGTGATGGTGGATAGTTCGCATCGTTGGAGATTGGTTGGGTTGTGTGTGGATGGGTTGGGGGTTGCTGCTTTTGGATGGGATTGTGGGGGATTGGGTTAATGGGATGTATGTCGTGGTAGTTCATTGGGTGGACTATGTCTTTTGATGGTCGGTCGGTGTGTTGGGCTATCGGTTGTTTTGTAGTTGGTGTTGTTGGATCTTCGGGGGGTTTTTTGGTAGTGTTTGGTTGGTGTTGATGGAGCTTAGTTGTTGGTTGGTCGTGTTTCTCCCTGCATGAGAGTTGTTGATATTGGGTTGGTGTGTGTGTCGATGTGTTTGGACGGTTAGTTTGTTTGTTAGGAGGTTTTGGGTTTTTTTTTTGTGAGAATTCAGGTTGGTGATAGTTTGTGGCGATGGTATGTTGTTGTTGTGGTGGTTTATGTTTGGTTTGTTCTGTTGGATGTTTGTTTTGTTATGTGGTATCGTGTTGGTGAGTTGTTTGGTGGGAAATTTTAGTTGGAGGGTTGTTTGTTTTGGTAATTTGTAGGAGTTATGGTCGTTTGTTTGGTGTGGATCGTCTTTTGGGTCGTGGTGGGTAGGGGTTGTTTGTGCGTATTGGTTGGAATTTGGGGGTGAGGTGGTTGTTGCTTAATTATTGGTAGTGGATTGGATAGGTTGTAGCTGCTTGGATGTGGTGTCGGGTTGTGTAGATGGCTTGGGTTTGTTTGGTGGGTTGGCTGGGGGTGTGGTTGGTGGTGGACAGGTTTGGGTGGATTGTGTTGTGGGGTTAGGGGAGATGGGTTTTGTGGGTTGGGTATATTGCTCTTAGTGTGGCGCAGCCGCCTTCGGGTCGTTTGTTCCTGCGTTTCTGCTGGGGCTGGTTTGGTGTGTCATGATGTTGCCCTCCCTGCCGGTTGTGGACCCCGTCCCTCGCTCAGGGGCTGCGACCGCCCCCGCGTGGGGTGTTTTATGGTTTGGGTTTGTTGCTGGATTGGCGGCGCTCCCGCTCTGTTCTTATTCTCGCGGTTTGGAATTTCTGTTGGCAGTGCGTGTGGTTATGTATTTGGGGGGGTGTGTGTGTTGGAGATTGGTCTTGTTTGTATGGTGGTGGTGTTGGTGTGGGTTGGAGCGGTTGGTGTGTTGGTTGGGAGGTTTGAGGGATTGGGACGGTTGGGTGGGGTGTTGGTGGTTTCGTTTGGTGGGGTGTTGGATGGTTTTGTTTCGGTTAAGGGGTTGGAGGTATTGGGTGGTGGTGGTGGGTTTGTGGATGGGGTTGTTGTTGTTTGTGGTGGATTTTAGGTGGGTAGGTGGTATTGTGATTGTTTCTTGCGTGTATCGGGGATTTTGTCGGTAGTGGATGGTGGTGGTTGGGCTTGTGGGTTGGTTTGGTGGTCGTGGGTGTTTGTGGGGTTTGTGCTGTGGGGTGCATGGTGCTCTGGCCGGTGGTTTTTTTCTGGGTTGGTCTGGTGTGTGATGGTGGTGTTCTTTCTGGTTGTTTGGTTGTGGTCTGGGTGGTGATTGGGGGTTATCATTTATGGTTTTTGGTGGGTGCGTTAGTGTTGTTTTTTTTTGGGTGGTGGTCGTGTGGGAATCGTGTTTGTTGGATTTTTGAGTTGATGGGGGATTTTTGGTTTTCTTCGGATTTTTTGGTTTGGTGGTCTGTGGTGTGTGTGGTGTTAGGTTCTTTAGGTGTTGGTAGGCGGGGTGTGTGTCTGTATGTTGCGGGTGAGGGGGCTTGTCGGGATTAGTTTGGGTTTGGAGATGTCGGTTTTGGTTTGGGTATGGGTTGATAGTAGGGTGTTGGTGGGTATGGTTTGGTATGGTGTTGGGTGGGAGTTGGTTGTTGGGTTTTGGAGGTCGTAGTTGGGGGGCCTAATGGAGACAGAGGAATGTATTGGTGTTTTGGTTGTTGGGATGGTTGAGGTGCGATTTGGGGGAGGTGGGTTGTGTTGGTGGGTGAATGGTGTTGTTTGGTTATTGTGCGTGTGGTATAGGTGGTTTGGTGTGTGGTGCTTTCGGTGGGGATGGGTTATGTGTGGGTGGTGTTGGTGTTGTTTTTGGGTGGGCTTGTGTTGGACTGTCTGGTGCTTTTTGTGTTGTGTTTCCTGGGCCCCCCCCCCCCCTCACAGACGCGCATTCGCGTGGGTTTGTTTTTGTGTGGTGGGTGTTGAGTTTGTGGTTCTGTATGTGGTATGGTCGCTTTGGAAATTGTTCTTAGGCTGTGGCTTTGATTTGGATATGGTTTGGTGGATGGAGTGGGTGAGGGGATTTTGTTTTGGATGGTAGGTGCGTGTTTTGGTCGTTGGGGGTGTTGTGGTTGGTGTTTGATGGGATTGTTTTGGTTTGTGTCTTGTCGGGTAGTGGAGGTTCTCTCTCTGTGGGGCTGCTGGTTGGTTTGCTGGGGGGTTTTTGGTGTATGTGGTGGTTTCTCTATTGTTTTGTGGTATGTTAGGGTGGAGCCGTGGTTGGGTGTTTAGCCCCGCCCTCCCGCTCGGTGGTGGACGCTAGGTGGGTGGCCTCAGGTATAATGAGTGTGGGGGATGTGGTTTTGAGTTTGTTTGGCGGGTTGTGTCCTAGTGGTGTCGGGTACGCGCCCCCCCGCCCCACCCCCGCCCCGCCACCCCTCCCCCCGCTGGTCGTGCCCCCCCCTCCCCTCCCCCCTCGGTGGCGGGGATGTTTGTTGGTTGTAGGGAATTGTTTTCGGGGTCAGGTTTTGTGTGTTGCCCGAGTGTTTGTGGGGGTGCTTTGTGGTTGTTGGGGTTGGAGGTACTGGTGTGGATGCGTTCGGGTGGAGTTTCGGAGGATGTGGTGGTGTTGTGTGGTTGTAGTTTTTGGTGGATGGCTGGTGCTCGCCCCACCCCCCAGTCTGTTTGTGGTGGCTCCACATGGGCCTAGGGTTTCGCATGGTGGTGCATTTTGTTGTGTAGGCTTGTGGTTTTTGTAGGATTTCGTGGCGTTTGAGGTTGGTGGGGTGTTTGTTTTTATATGCGAATTGGAGTGTCGTTGTGTGTGGAGTTGTGGGGGTTGTGAGGGCAGGGTTTTTATGTGCGTTGGTTGGGATGTGTTTTGGCGGGGGTTTTGTAGTGGGTTTGTGTGTGCGGGGGGGTTTGGGGTGGGGGTGGAGTTGGTGTGTGGTGTTGGAAGTGTTTGTCTCAGGAATTGTGGTGCTTTCCCCCCCCCCCGGGGCCTTTGGTGGGAAGGTTTGTCCGCGGGACGCGCGCTGGGATGTTGGGTCCTTGGTTGGTTTTATCTTGAGTCTTCTGGGGTGGGTGGGTTGTGGCGTGTGTGGTGTTGGTTTTATGTGTTGGAGGTGGTTTGACGTAAGTTTTTGTTTGTTGGTGTTGTTTTGTTGGGATTTGGGAGTAGTTTTTCGGTGCTGTGGGGTTTGAGTGTAAAGGTTTTGTTGTGTGGGTTGATGCGTTGATTTTCCTATCGCTCACCCCCCCTCCCCCCCCTTGTCTGCGTGGAGTAAACCCCCGGATCGGTTTGGGTTGGTAGTTCAGGCTGTAGTGGTTTTTTTGTATGTAAGGAGAATAGAGTGTCTGGGGGTTGGAGTTGTGTGGTTGTGGAGAGGTGTAGGGTTGGGTGGGGGTGGATTTGTACGTGTAATGTGTGGGTGGATTTTGGATGGGTTTCGTCCCCCCGCGCGCGCCGCCGGTTGTCGTCTTATGGGGTTGGAAGGATGGGCCCCCCCACCCCGCACCCCGTGATGTGTGTCGGGTTTGTGGTGGGGGTTTTGGTGGGTGAAGGGTGGTTTTGGTGGATAGTTTTTTGGCGTTGTTGTAGTATCGTTTCGCGTTTGTTTTCTAAGGTTCGTTCCGCGCACGCCCCTCGTATGGAGCGCATTGTCCGATGGAGTGTCATAGTGCTTGGGTGGTGGTTTGGTGTCCACCCGCGCCCGGGATTTGGAATTTTTGTGGTTTGATTGGTTATTCCGTGTAGTGGTGAGGATTGGTGTGATGGTGGGGGTGGTGTTGGTTGGTGGGTCTGGTGGTTTCGGGGTTCGGGTTTTTGTTGTCTTTTTTTGTGGTAGTAGTGTTTGTAGTTGGTTTGGTGGTTGTGTTTTGGGCGGGTTTGGTTGTTGGTGGGTTTGTGTTTGTTGTAGTTTCTTTGTGTGTTGCGATGTTGGTTTTGGATTGGGGGTGATACTTGTGGATTCTTGTTGGTTTGGTGGATTGTGGGGTGGTGGATGTGGGATTTGTGGTTTGTGTGATTAATCGTGTGGGTTTTGAGGTTGTTGTGTTTGTGTGGTGGGTGTGGGTGTGTGTGTTGGGGGTGCTGTTTGTTATTGTGGTTGAGGTGGGTGTATTTGTGGATGTTGTATTATAGTTGTTTTTGTGATGGTGGCTGGGGTTGTCTGAATGTTATTGTAGTATGAGGATGTGGCGCTTGGGTTGTGGTGTGGGTTGGAAGTATTAGTTGTGTGGTGGTGTATGGGCTGGTTGGTGCTTCTCTGAGTGGTGTAATGTTGTGGTGGTTTGTTGTTGGCGTGTTTGGCGGTTTGGTTTGGTGGTGTGTTGGCTTTGTTCTGGTGTTGTGTGGGGTGTGGTGTAGGGTTTTGTTGTGTATTGGCTGGATGGGTGGTGGTAGGTGTTGTGGTGTTGTTGTGTTCGGATAGTGCGGTAGGGTTGGTTGGATGATTGGATTTTTGCTTTCGCGGATTTGGTGGGTCTTGGTGTTTTGTTGTGTGATTTTAATGATGGTTTGTCTTGGTTGTTGTTTGTGGGGTATGCGGTGGGTCATTATGGTTTTTGGCCTTGTTTGGTTTTGGTTGGTTGGTGTGTTTGTATGTGGTGGGTCTTTTTTGTTGGATGGTTTTGGTGGGCTGGGTGTGGTGTGGGTGGGCGGTTTGTTTTTTGGTAGGTGGCTTTGTTTTGTTTCTCTTGGCGATTCTGGTTGGGTATGTTTTGGTGTTGTTATGTTGTGTTGTCTTTGGTTGTCGGAGAAGTTGGATTTGACTTGGTTGTTGTGTTGGAATTGGAGGTTTGTAAGTGGATGAAGGTGGGGGCAGGATTGTGGTTTGTTTATAGGTTATGGATTGCGGTTTTATCTGTGTGTGTGGTGATTGTGTTTTAGATTCGGGGTTATTGGTTGCGGGGTTGGGTGGTTGTCTTTTGTGTGGAGGTTGCGCGGTGTATTGATAGTATGTTTGGTAGGTTTTTTGTGTTTTGTTAGGTGTGGTTTTTGGTTTGTCTTGGGTGTAGTTGTGGTAGTGGATTGGTTGAGTTTAATGTGGGTGTGGTGGTGGGGTTGGTTTGGGATTGTAGGTGTGGTCCCCCACCCCCCCCCCCCCCCCTCCCCCCCCACCCCCCACCCACCACCCCACTTGTTAACTCCGGCTCGTCTAAATGGCAGCGTTCACTCGGACACGCTCCAACATGCGCACTTACATGCAGGGACGGAGCCTGAGGTGATGCTCTGCTGAATGGCAATGGGGGGGGGGACATTTTTTGGAGGCGATTTTCTATTTTTTCAAACGACACAGAGCTTCTAGAGCAAAGCAGTCGTCCTGAGGCTGGAGAACCAATCAGTGTGATGCACTGCGTCCTCAGCAGGTTTCAGAAATAATGTCCCACCACTTCAGATTCCTTCTAAGAGTCAAAACACCTCTCAGGACTCGACATGTTCTACATTTACATCCTCAACTTTGTGACTAATTCCACCGATCCAAGTGGAAACTTGAGGGTGGCGTTACTCTAGCTCTGGCGGCGTTGGCGTAATGAAGTCTGGCGACGATGGGGATTGAGCTGCCGGTGACGCCGAAGCGTGCACTGCTGCAGCCGCCCGTCTGTTTGAGCCCCGACACACACCAGCACCACCACCACCAGCAGCCCCCTCCCACCCGCCCCACTGCCGCAGCTCCTTATCTCAACAACCACGCTCGTTCCCGCCACACTCCCCCCTGTCGCACTCGCTTGTATGTGTGTGTGTAACTGTGCGTGGAGCCTGTTCGCTCCTCTGCACACACACACACACACACACAAACACACACACTCCCCTTGACCCTAAACAATGAATCCACATTTCCTTAATTCACGCAGCTTTTGCTTTCAGCTCGGCTCTTTTTTTCCTCATCTCCTTTTGTGTGAGATTTGCTCTCTCTCTCTCAGCAGCGCTCACTCAAAT